>JAWWEP010029936.1:0-14374 GCA_035582995.1 Sycophila quercilanae | reverse complement strand
TTATTTATTTTCCGCGGCGAAGCTTCTAATTTTTATAAATACTCGCGCGTAATGCGCGCACCGTAAGTAAGCGCAACGAACCACGACGAGCAATCGATCAAAAATTAGTGCTAAAAGGAAGCGAATTTTCTTTATCCCGATTAAATTGAATTACGAAATAAAAGTTTTCAAGTCAATGGAATACTCGCATATTCACTGCGCCCTCGTGCAAGTATATAGTAATGATCAGCAAACCGATAGTGTTTGACGCGCAGCCAAGAGTAATCAGCGGAACCATTACTTACGACGCAGCGTGAACTGATGGTCCTGCTTGTGCAAGGAAAGCAGTGCGAAGAAAAAAAAAAGAAAAGTAAAGAAGGAGATGTCTCACCTCGACGAGGACACCCTTGAAGTTCTGCGTCATGGTGACGGTGCCGAGCTTGATGAGGAAGTCGCCCAGCTCGAAGCGCGGCCCCTTGCACTCGATCTTCGTCTGTTTCTTGTTCGTGTAGATGCTGGTCATCTTGAGCATCAGCAGGTCGAAGAGGCCGTCGGCTATGAGCGGCACTATTTTGCCGTTCGCGGACTCCAGGATCGCGAACACCGAGGCCGGCTGCTCCGAATTGTGTAGCACGTGCACCGAGCGCTGCGGACCTGGTACAAATTGGCTCGCTTAGCTTGGTCGTTCAATCACACGAAATTGTGCGGTAAATTTCATGGTTTCCGGACAAAATATTTTGTAATAGTCGCCGAGCAATATTGGGGGTAAAGCGAATAAAATATTAAAGTGCATAATGTACCTGTCAATTTGAGCGCACCTGTTTTTATTTTAATTATTATTATTTTTTTTTCTAAATTACTTAGACATGCATAATAAAAATGTATATCAATAATTATTTACGTCGCTTTAAATGGATATTAAAAACCGATAAGCGAAAATTGAATTTATCGCAACTATTCGAATCTTTTTTATTTTTAAATCCCTTCCCGATTGAATTATTCAGTCGTTCTCCAATTAACGATATACACGCACGAAAGCAGTTAATAAATAAAACCTCGATTCGAGCGCAAATCCCATTGAGTCGAGTATAAAATCCATTATTCCACCGGGCCGAGTGAAAAAGGTCCGAATATATTCATAAACGACTTAATCCCGCGCACTGCCGAGTGGTGTTCGCTCGCGCGTACGAGGCTACACCACCGAACTCCGTGCTGGCGGGATAAATAAAGCGGAGCAATATAACGGGCCAAAATTCTGAGCTCATTCGCCCCGCCGACAAATCCGCGCACATTTGCGACGCCCTCGAAGCTGTCACTCTCATCGCTTTTGTCGCTGGCGCTTTAAGCGCGGATCGAAGTCGCTTGGGTATTCCTTTTTTCTTCTTTTTTTTCGAAAAATGCGAGCGCGCTTAGTATGTTTATCCTTTATTTTTGTGTGTGAGTGTGTGTGTGTGTGTGTGTATGCACGCGCGACGCGAGCTTAATGCAAAATGATTCGAAGAAAAAACTTTAATGAAGTTCTTATCGTTGCATTTATCGGAAGGATGGCTTTTTAACGCTTTCAGCGATGTATAAATCAGCCTGGTTTTATGACACTTTTTTCCCCGGACGTATACTCGGGCTTTAATAAATTTTTTAAGTTTTATTACGGTAAACGTTATTTCTTGATCGTTAGCCGTGCGTTACACGTAGGGTGAATTATTAATTTTTTCCTCTTTTTTCGCGAAATATGTACTGTTACACCTTGTATATAAATTTCTCTTTTATCGTTGCGCAGGCTTTAAATTAATAATTATTATTAATAATTATTAATAAAAGTAAGGCATTATAAAAATTCTGGAGAAAGTGAGAGAAGGTGGAGATGTGATATAACATCGTATATGGTTTAATGTGAATTAACTTTTTATCTGCCTTGACTATAAGTCAATCTCAAAAGAATTTTTAATACGTCGAAGTTCGGCCGAACGCGGAGCAATCGTTAATAATTTATAAAGCCATTCAAGAACTTCGAGGCGCCAACTTGCCAGCAGTTACATAATTAATTCGACAAAAATGTAGTGCCTCCTTAGTCTCGCAAAGTCTACGCCTCGTTAACTCTGCAATAATTAAAACACCTATAGCGTCGCCGTTATACACACCTTGCAAAAAAAAGAATAAATAAATAAAACAATGTCAATGAAATCCCATGCAAACTCACTCTCGAGGCTCGAATTTCCTTCGTACGTGACCCGCGCATTCATGAAATCTCAAAAAAGGATGAAGAAAGGGGTACACTGCCAGTTCGCCGCGAATTCCCTTGCACTCTCGATAATTACAGCAGGTCATAATACGGTGCCGGGGTATATACCGTTGAAAAAGGCGCGTAGATAATAAACGTTTGGAGTTGCAACCTGTCGACCTACTTTCGCGCGCATTGATCTTCCTTCAATTGGGGTTATTTAGAGGGAGATAGAGAAAGAGAAAGAGGGAGAAAGAGCGACTGCCGGCGCCGCGACAGAGACAGATGTCGAGCCGATGGATGCGCGCCCGCCAGGTTTTAGCGTCAATTGATTCTAATTCGACGCCGCAAGCGCAAATACACGCCCGCGTATTTCCTCGGGATATACAACGTCAAAGCTCGCGCGCGGAGGCATAAACATCGATTACGCCCTGCCGAGTACCTTGGCTTGTGTGTTTGTGTGTGTGCGTGTGTGGGTGAATGCGCGGGAGCTTGCGAATATTATAGAGTCCCCGAGACCGGATTCAATTGGGACGCCCGGGCCGAGGGATTAATCATCCGAAGTCTAAACTTTAATTGATTGTCAAGCCGGGGGGAGATTACGGGCTGTGTCTCCTCGTGCTGCGCGTGTGTATGGTAGCATATAATATCGAGGAGTATGCCAAAGTGGGAGCGGAGTTTGGCGGGGGTGATTATTGACACAGTTTTATTGTAAGTTTGATTAGCGTTATTTGAGGGATACGACGCTCGTGCTTATGTTTATTTTACAATTAAATTAGATTTATAGGGTTTTAATTGCGAGCGAAGTCTTTTTTTTAATATAAGTATACATAGATCGAATTAAATTTTGCGCACTGGAAGTATCCTTAAACACGAATAATCTAAAAAGACACCATTATCGGCTGTGCTTTTATGCAGTTAAAAGCATCGCGGAAAATTGCGGAAGTACGCATTGAACTTCAACGTATCCCTTCTCATATCGTTTTCAATCGAAATTCACGAGAGTGATACTACGTAAAATAATTAAAAAAAAAAAAAAAAAAAAATGAACGTATATTTGAGTTCAGAACGTCTGGACCATAACTATATACTAGTAGATATACTAGTAGAAATAATCAAATCTAGCCAAATAATTTTTAAACGGAAAGCAGTGTACTCCGTAAGTAAGTATGCGCTATAGTCACTGCAATTGAAATGTAGGACAATAAAGTAAAGAGGCAACGAAGGAATATCGCCGGTGGTCAATTCAAACGTCTCCCTCGTAAACAGCGTCGAAAGAGAGCAAAAGTCTACTTGTACGCACTCGAGCTTTTTTTGCCCCTCTCCTGGCGCATGACGCAGTGCGGACGAGAGACGAGAGTGGCCTGGTCGGGGCGGGTTGGCCCGGGCGCCGCGCGGAATACAAGCGAGCAATTAAAACAAGACCTGGCAATTTTCGCCGAGCCAGAAAGGCGAGGGAGGGACGGGGAGATTAAAGGGTTAAGCGCGATTTTTCCCTCGTCATATACCGATTGCGCGGGGGCGCCTTCCCGCCTCCTCCCCCGCGGCGCGGTGCAAGCTGCCCTAAGGAGATTTCGCGAGCACTCGAGGCTCGAAGGATTAAGGATCGGGTTTTAAGCCGCGACGGGAAATGGGCTCTCGCGCGCTATTGGGAGTTTACGCCCGTATACGGGCAAGACATTCGCTCCGCGACCCTACGGCTGATTTACGAGCTGGAATGGCTCGCGAAACGTGCCAGCCGCGCGGCTTTTGTTCCCGATGAAAAAGTTTTCGTCGGCGTTCGGGGAAATTAATTTGTTTATTTACAGTTTGTCGATTTATCAATGTCGCATAATTAACGTTCATTATGTGACGCGTGCACTATTTATTAAGGTGAAAAATCGTCGACGCAGAGCGCGTGAATAATTTATTGATAAAACGCAACGGAGAAGAATCACGGTGCATTTTTTTCTTTTCTTTTTTTTTTTAAGAAGTTGGTACTTAATAAATTTGTCGAACTGTCTATTGATTTCTAATTAATCATTTTGTTTTAAAGGCAGCAAGAATTTTATTCAAAATGAAGTGTGCATACTTTACTTAAAAATTATGGAATAAATTTTTTATTTTACTTACACGCTCATTACCGTTAGTAGTCCTTTAAGTTTAGCAATTATTTGAGAGCATTACACTAAAAAAAGTATTGTAAAAATTACTATCTATCAGGGAACGAGACCACAGAATAGACACTCATGTAAAAATTACCATATACTGTGCAATAAAATTTGCCAAAATTATAGTAACCTTTGTGGAATGTATAAAATAATTTTTAAATGTATAAAAAAATTTAGTATATTATGTCAAATTTTACTTTAGAGTTTAGTAATTTCTATCTAAGTTTCAAGTCTGTGGTCACTTTCCCAGACAGACAGTGATTTTTTCAATATTGTTTTCTCAGTGTAGCTTATTTTTTTTTCGTTATCACATATTAAATTGACAATAGCCTGCTAAATGAATTTTCGGTCTAAAGTAGCTTAAAATAAAAAAAGCATCGAGAAGTGTCATCCCCGCGTCTCCTCGTTCGTCTGCCTTGCACCGATCCTCCGAATGACCTAAGCGCGGATCGGGAATGGTAAATTCCTCGTGATGACTCAGAGGTGCACTCTCGGCCTCGTAAATCGCTTATCCCGAGCGGGGAATATTTCTCCTCCGTTAGATCGCCCAGAGCGATGGCCGTCCTCGCGCTAGACCTAATCTTCGCGACGCCAGTAATCGAGTGGATTTTTCTACGCGGCTCGTTGTCGCGATAGGGCCGCCCGAGGCCCGTTTAATTGAAGAAGGAATGCCGGAAAGTGCCGGGAGTCGCGCTGACGAATTTACGGCTCCGCTGACCCGTGGAATGTCACCCTTTTAAGGCGGCTTTTCACAGCCTCTCGCCGCCTCGGAGCGAATAGTTTCTTTATCGGGATTTGTGAGCTTTATTGCGACTGCGTATAGAGCGCTGGTTATTGCATCGGCTTGGATTGTTGTAGCTCGCTATTGGTAGGACGTAAAATTTTAAATGAAAGACGAAAATTGGGTTACACGAAATCACCGACAATAAATCATGACCCTGCAAACGATTATTAATTAAAATGGGTGTTCTCTAAAAAGTAGGATATAAATTTATCAGCGTGCGAGCGTTCGAAAAATGTGAATTACATTCGAGATATGTATATCAAATTTCTGAATGTTCTCAATTAAAAAGAAAAAGGCAAATCAGTCGTTTCATCCTAAATAAAACTGACAGCCCCGCGATCCGCGCGAGGAGCAAAGCGTCGAGTCAATCGTCGAGCGCGCGCGAGCCCCTCGCGGAAACAAAGATCTCAACGAGAGTCGCTCCCGCCAATTAGACGCGGCGCGTCCGCACGCGCGAGTCCGTTGAAAGGCGGCCCCTGTGCCGCGGGATAAAATTAGCCCGTCCGCGAAGGGCTCGAGCGATTTTTCAGCCGAGTGGGACATTAATTTTCCTCGTTGCGCGCAGTCAGACGTCGCGCGCCGGGTATTCCCCTATTTTTAACGGAATTTCGCGGAACATCCCGCACTCCGTCCTGCCAGTCTTGACCCATTGACTCCGCGGCAAGTGCGCGGCGCGTTCGCACGGTATTTCGGGCGCGACCGCGACGGGGAGGAGGTCGACGTCGACGCGCTGCCCTAAGTGTGAATGACAGCGTCACGTGACCTTCTTACTCGCTCGATTGACGCGGAGCGACTCGTTGACGGGCCGCTTTTCAGCTGCGTGTAATTGTTTAATTAGCCCGCGCGTTCGCGTTGATTGAGATGCTCGATGTTTGGACGGTGTCGCGAGGACCATTTAAATAAAAAAAAAAAAAAAAATGAGTACCATACCGAGCGCACAAGATCGATTATTTTTTATTTATTTTATTTATTTTATTTATGTATTTTTTGCTTCGTGGAAGTAGTGTCGAACGACGCGCGCGCGAATAATATTGTCCGTAAAACGGTACCTTTGTCGAGCGGCGCATTAAAAATGCATGTCGCGCGCGTGCGACGGACTGTCGCGCCTCGCGAAAAATTCATGAGTCAAGCGCGGTGAGAAAAAAAGGAGACGAAGAGGAGGGAGTGAAATTTTAATGGCGGATCGATCCCACTTTGTAACAATTAGCGAATCGCGCAAACGGGGAAGTTGTGGCGGTACCCTCACGATGAAAAAGCTGTTAGCGACTAAAAAATTAATCGGATACAATCGGATTCAATGCTCGCGAGACTCGTGCGGCGAGGGGAGGATAAAGGCGGG
This sequence comes from Sycophila quercilanae, assembly GCA_035582995.1. Taxonomy (NCBI): domain Eukaryota; kingdom Metazoa; phylum Arthropoda; class Insecta; order Hymenoptera; family Eurytomidae; genus Sycophila; species Sycophila quercilanae. The sequence continues at coordinate 7,904 of JAWWEP010029936.1, read as the reverse complement.
AGAGTCGGACGTCGGGCGACTCGATAATCGATTCGCCGTAAAACGTGTGCATCAATAAAGTCTGAGGATCAATTATTGACAATGAAGTACGCTGATTGATCTCTCGGCGCTGTTCTTTCCTCGAGACGTGCAGTACTCTCATGAACGATTATATTCCTGCTTCGCTTGCTTTCGCCGTTGCCGCAGCGATGAGTCCACAGTTTACCTTCTGCGACGATCCTTTTTTTCTTCGCGTTTGCTGTAATTCGAAAGGATCTCTTATTCGTACACTGAAAAAATAATAGGGTAAAGTTTACAATAAATTTTATAAGATGGGGACAGACTTGGCAAACCAAGAAAATTATTACAAATTTTGGAAAAATTGCTATAAATTTTTGGAAAAATTACAATTCTTACAGTAAAATTGGCCACAATTATAGCAAATTTTACTATAAAAATTGTAATTTTTCCAAAACTTATAGTAATTTTCTTGGCTTGCCAGGTCTGTCCCCGTCTTACAAAATTTATTTAAACTTTCCCCTATTATTTTTTTCAGTGTAGGATACTAACAGATCCCGTGCTACTACGTAACTTTGTAAAATCCTTTACAAAAGCCTTCGAAGGCATTGGACGGGAAATTTTTTTTCTAAGCTTCATTACGAAGTGTAGAAAAGTCCGCTAAGTTTTGTATACTATTATAATAAAATGTATATCGCATATACCCTTTTGTATGATTCTTCGCATTTCTTCAAAGCCTGCACTCTACATAGAAAAGTGCGCATTGTCGAGCGAAAAACATTTATCTATATATATAATTTTTTTTAACTGAATTGAATTCCACGGACAGGAAAAAAACTATTGAATGCGGCGCACGGCTAAACAGCACGGCCGACGCGAAAGGAAAGCGACCATTGAGGACTCGTTCCTTTGGCGCTCATTCCTCGGCGAAAAAAAAACTTTTTAATGAAGTACCACGTTGAACGCGGCGGATGCGCCAACGGAAAGCCGCCGGAAGAGAGATTCTCATGGAACTTGTCCGGATGACGGAGGCTCGCTCGCGATTCCTGTGCTCGTTTGTTTACGACCGCGTAATTGCACGCGAGCGACTTAATTTTCGCCCCGGGGATCTGGTAGCGCGCGGACAATGGCCCGACCTCTCGTTATAACCCGCGGTATTCGCGCCGATCGCTTTATATTAAAATGTCGCTGGCGGCCGCGGTGCGGAAGAAAGGCGCCAGGGACGCGGTGGAAAAATTCAAAAGCTTCGCTGGGACTTGCGCCGCCGAGCTAGAGAGGCTCGCCTGTGACTGCGAGCTTTTTTTTAAGCTTCTTTTTAAGTACCAACATTTGGGCGAATCCCAGAGATGTAAAATTATTTTACTAATTGGAACAGAGTGAATAGAATAAATAAAATTCAAATATGTTTTATCTGTTGAAGTTTTGTATAATTTTTTTAATACTTTCAATATATAGCAATTTTTCGTCTTAAAGTTCTTGCTTTTTATCCATCGGAGGGATAGTGCCAGTTTTGCAATTTCATTCGAAATGAGCATCATCCAATAAATTCTTTAATGCTCTAGTGAGCCGATATTGCGTAATCTAACCTCTGGGGCAAAGGAAAAATCTTCCTCGATGGATGGACGACTGGAAAAAACTAGTCGGAAAGCTTTGTTTCGATGAATCTTTCCATTCGCTAATTTGAATTCCTCGAAGCCTAGAATATTTTGTGCGCGTAAAAAATTCCAATACTTCGCTTCGATTAGTTTTTCTTTCTTTTTGCCTTGGCTATTCAATGAGAGGCCTTTGGTCCCCGGAGGGTTTTATTAAAAATTTTACCGCTAATGATCGACACAATTCGATAAATGAGTTTGTCGGGAAATTAAACGAGATTACTCGTAAATCTTTAGAATCTATTTATTAATTTCGAGCGACGTTGAAAATGTTTGTATTCACAATAAAATAGATATACCTAACTGTTTTGTTGCCATTGAATTCTTATTCTCCAATTTGAAACGTTGTCATTATCGGGGGGTAAGAACCGCTATTCAGACAGGAAACAGCTGTAGAATAACAGGGACGAGCTTGCAAGGGTTCGAAAGAAGCGAAGGAATCTCGTTAGCGAATCAATCGGCTATTGACGATAGGAGGGACGTATTTTTAGGGGCGCTGATTGGCACTGGGGTAACTTTTGCTTGATGAATCTCTGACTTTGCTTTCTCACATCGTAAAGTAAAATTCACTGGATTAACGAAATACATAACTTAATTGAAAAAGAAATCCCATTTTAATCCCTCACAATGTAGAACTTATGAATAACAATTCAATAATCCTGTGGCATTAATTCTTTGCTGATCAATCGGATTGATAATCGAATCCGACGGAACCAGCGACTAAAAAAAGCGAAGAGATTTTTCAATTGCGGATTAACGGTCGCCCGCGTATGTCGTAATTCGTAATTATTCCGCTTCAATCGATTCACCGCCAAAAATAAATTTACTGGCGGAGCGTGAGAAAGGACTTCATCGCGCGAGCGCGAATGAAAGCGTCAAACGCGAAGTTGCGTAATTATACAGCCGCTAAAAATCTGGCTGACATACACACAGCCCCGGCGCGTTCGTCCAAATTAAAGGGACTTGGCTTAATTAAACATTTCTATTGCGCAGGGCTAAAGTGTGTTTGTCGTTAAATTCCTTTTGCAATTCATTTGTTCCACTGCTTTAGTATCACTTTTGCAAAGGGAACGACAATGAAAATTCATTAAACTCCGAATTCTGGTAATAAGTAATGAGATTTACTATACATATTTCCGTAATAATTTATCCGTTGAGAGAGTAAAAAATATTTTATTTTATTTTATTTTATTTTATAATAAAATGTTTTAATAATGAAAATTTAAATTTAATTAAATATTTAATATTCTAAATCGAAATAATATGGACCACTAAAACCTCTAACTAACACAATATTAAAATTTCAATTAAACGATTGTACCTGTTCCATCGTGCAATACCTCAAAGACAGATTACATACATTTTGTTGTAATCTTATATCATTAACGGGAGAAATCTTGTAAATTTATAAATTACAATACAATGAAAGAGAACCTGAGAATTATTAATATGGATAATACCATTTCATAAACGTCTGTCTATTTTTAATTTAATAAAATAAAATTATTGATACAATTATGCATTTATTTAATAACAAACGAATCAATTGCAATCTACCTATAGGATCTCGCTCGTTAATCCGCAAATGATATCCACACTGGATGCGGTGCAACAAAACTTCATCATGCACCGAAAAGTCGCTCATTGAATTTTCGAAAAGAAAACTGCTCGCCCGAGAGGGGGAGGGGCGGGTAGAGAGGGACGTGGGCAGCAGCAGCAGCAGCAGCAGCAGCAGCAGCAGCGGGGACGCGCGCGAGTCGGCCTGCGCACGCAGCCACATCCTTCTCTTCCGCATCGGGTGCACTCTGCAGTGTCCTCGTCGCGCCGGCGAGATTCGCCCGCTCCGCGCGGGCGCAACCGCGAGCGAGAAGCAGGCCTCGCGGCGGCCCCGAAGCCCGAGAGCGAAAGGGAGAGAGAAAGAGGGACGGGGATGCGGGGGTAGGTTTTGCGCAGGGGGTAGCGCGCGGGGGCGGGGGCGGCTGCACGGATAGGTGCGCGCGCTCGCGGCCGGGGATGTGCTTCAGTTGCCCGCGATTCGGCGCCTGCTGCATTAGGCCCAGACTCACGGAGACTCGCCCGACCTCTCCGTACGTGCGACTCACGCAGCTCCCCTTTTTCTTTTTATATCGAGAATCTCGTGGCACATCATTGGTTTCCCTCCTTTTTTTTTTTTCTTTTTTATTCACTGTTTTTTCTTTGTTTGTTCACTTTGGTTTGGGTTGTGTTTCGTGGAGTACAATAGGGGTGGCTTTGGAGAACGGCTTTTGGCGAACGTTGGTTCACGCCTTGTGTTGCTTCGAATGCGGAGGTGTGTGCGGGTGATCTTTTTGTCGCGGGGACCACTGGTACGAAGGCGAAGTGCCCTGATTTGTACGAACGGGTGGATCTTTATTCTAGGCCTGCGACAGACTTTTTCAAAGTGGAAAATTGAATCTGCTGGTGGAGAGGATTTCGAAATGGAATATAATCTTGCTGGAGTCGATAGAAATTTTATCTCGGAAAAGTGACTATCTTACGAAGCTTTTTTTCCGTTGATGGCGTTAAAATTCTTTTTTTTTTTTTTTTAGAAAATTATTTTTCATCGTTACAAGATATTTTATACATTGCTAAAAGTTACGAGGCTGTAACTTTGGGTAATTTTATATCAAATAAGAAAGTTGGATAAGTCATCGTTGAAAAGTTAAGAGACTCCTCTTCGCAGTAAAAAAGTTTACCTTAAGGAACCTAGAATGCACTTAAAATGCGAGCAACCGTCATTACTGCAATGTGAATTCTTGCCTTTAAGAGTTTGTACTTGTCCACTATTACTTTAGCAACGATTACATAAAAGTTTAACTTCTCCGTGGAAAGTCTTAGATACTACAGCTGTTAATCAAATATTTTCGTAAAATAGTATTTTAAAAAAAGCATATTCATAAAGCCTCAAATTTAAATAACGATATGCTACATTTCACATTAACGCGGAATAATTTACCAAAGGATTAAGTGGATGATTGAACTGCCGCGAGTATGAAGAGCAAAGTCAACGTCAAATCGTGAAATAAAAATTTAATTTGAAAATTTATATGAATAAATTAATTAAATTCCTTCACTGCTAATTAATAACGTATCAATAATTTAAATTAAAAAAAAAAAGAATGTTTAATCAACTTTCTTCTAAACCGCGCTAAACGTTACAGCAAAATACATAGATAAAACGTCTCCTCGACTGGCACTAAGAAAAAAAAGCAACGTTAAATAAAAAAAAAAGGTAAACAAACGAGCACAAAAGGTAAATTCGCGCGACGAGCCATGAATTTTCGTGCACACGCGGGGGGAGGAGGCGGGGAGAAGACGACATGCCTTGCGGCGGCCGTCGCTGACCTGGTAAACGCCGCCTGGCGACCCAGCGCCTTACATTATGCCGACACACGGGCTTCGCTCCGTTACACACGAGGCGAGTCCGACGACCGCGAGTCCGGACAATCGATGATCACTTAGCCGGAGAATTCAGCGCGCGCACGGCTCTCGCTCGGGCCTACATTTTTCCGCCTCTTTCGTGCTTGCCGAGAGTGCATGCACACACAAACCGCCGACGCTCCGATCAATCGCTCGCCCGTGCACTGTCTTCGGCGTTCTTTTTTTTTGCGCTCCGCCGTCGCTTCGAATGTGCACTTGCTTGTATCAATTGTTCCCGGCGCTCGGGCTACGCTCCCCGCGTGCTATTGTTCACTGGCGAACGATGTTGTCGCGGTGACGCGCCGTTTTGCGTTTTTCTTGCGGCTCCGAAGCGCAGGTGAAATAAGATGTTTTCCTCGCAACGCCGGGTACAATAATATCTCGACGATCGCGTAAACAAGAGATGAGAATGAAGCAGTCTATCGGGCCTTCGTGCTATGAGTTTTATATTGTACTCGTTTGTGTGCGTATTTATTTAATGATGCATTTTAATTGTTGATGTTTGATTTATTTAGTAACGAATTTTTAATATATTGTATTAAGTTTAAAATAATTTTTACATTTACTAAAAATTATTATATTATTTAAATCGCTACTAGTCTATATGTATAGACGAAGATGAAATTTGTACGTAATGATTAATTGGACATTTACCTAGACATTTACCCATAAACCAATCAAATTAATTCTTTAAGTTAGTCACTACATCTCATCATTACTCCTTTAAGAGCCGATAGGAGAGACCAGATTATTATACCACAATCTGTTTCATTTTAGCAATAGAATCAAAGCAACACCCTGTCTGTTGCGCTGCAAAAAAAAGTAAACAAAAATAAAAACGGCACGCACCATCTAAGCAAGAAAATGCAAACTGATTAACCCAATCAGTAACCCGTATACAAGCAGCGTGCGGACTTTAACGCGGCCCGTCAAATTCATCTTGATCAGGCATTCACCTCGGCGGTGTATATATCTTAGAGCGCGGGAGGCAGCAACGTGGCAGGGAGGGAGGGGAGGGTTTAGCCAAAGTTAGCCCGGTTAGCAACACCGCTAAGCTGCCCATTATTCATCCGGCGATCGCTCGGCGAGTCCTGCCGCGGTCCGCTAGCACGCGCGCCAATGTCGCGGCGGGCTTCCCTGGAATCAGCAGTTTACGCCGGATTTGCTTTTATATCTCCGGTGAAGCCGCGCGGCCCCCGCGCCGCACGCGCCTTGCGCTGCGGCGCTCGCAGCTCATCCGTCGGAGTTTTCCCGGGCGTTTCTCGTCGAGATCATTGCAGCACGTCGAGGAAGATAGACGCGAGGCCGTTTCGCGTGAGCGACGCCGAACGACCGGAAGTTAATATAACAGTCGCGTCGACTCGTTAGTCCCGATGTGCCTTTCTCAGCCGCGGAGACGTTAACTGGGGGGTGGAAGTACTTAGTGCCGGTTGGGTTTGATTAATTCGAGACGGTTCGGGGTGTCACGCTCGCTTTGTTATTCGACGGAGAGAAAGATTTAGCGGCGCGTATATGGAGAACGCCGCTTTGGAGAACGTGCAATTCGTGCGGAAAATTTGGCAGAATGAGGATTACCGTTTTAATATGTAATTAATATTTAAATAATATGTAATTTGTGTACACATGAAGAATTTTGTGTTTAAGAGAATGTAAATTAATGGAACAATTATTCAGTTGTATTAAATGATATGTGTATACCACGGTTTACATTGAATAATTTTTGAAGTAATTTCTTCAAAATTAAGTAACTTTCATAATTATAAATGTATAGCTATACAAACTGAAGAATAGAAGTTTCTTAATCAGAGGTGCGAGCGACATTTAGTCTCGTTAGAGGCGTTATCCGCGCGTGTACAACGCAATTATCAGTAGCCCGAGCTCGTTTGCTTGCGGCCCCGACGAGCGGAGCTCCAACAGCGAAACAAACGAAAAAAGTAAACACCGCGGAGATAAGATGAAAATGAACCCCATCAGAGGTAATTTTTCTTCCCTCGGCGGGGAATGAAGATAGAGCGGCCGACTCGTTAGAGTGAAAAATGACCGCTAAGAAGGCTCGCTATATTTTTTCTTTATTTTCATTTTTTTTTTAACGCGACCCCGCCGCGGAACTTTTATTTAATAACCGGGCCTTTTAATTAAACGTTTCAAGTTTCGGCGTCCGATTTTGCCCAGATTGAAAAACTTCGGCCGACATTTGCATACAACCCGCCGCGTGCGCTCACTCGCTTTACTTATGATCAGCATTGAAACTCCGCGTGCAGCAACTCCGCCCGAGAGCGAGAGAAAGCGAGAGCGAGTAATCAATCCGGCGAATAAAACCGTAGCGCAAACTTTATAACGTACGATCGTGAAGAAGGAAGAGAACAAAATAAAATCGATAGCATACCGAGATCCGGAATATTGGAATCGAGTCGAAGGAGCGCCAACGGCGAGGTGTAAGAGGTGTACGCGCGGGGGAAGAGAGAGAGAGAGAGATATCGCGGCGTTCGACGAGCCTTGTTCGAGAATCGAGCGCGTGAAAAATCGCGTCGACGGGGACCGAGGCGCGCTGATGGTCAACCCGGCGACGTGGCGGTGCTCCATCACCGAGCTTGACGCTGACGAATTGGGGGGGTCCCCGCGCTTTTCCGCCCGTAATTGCGCCCCCGCGATAAATCGAGCGATCCGCGCGAGCCTCGATTGACCTCTCCGACGGAGCGCCACGGGTGATGGTAATTAAACGGAAGGGCTAGGTTGGGAACTTTTTTGGAACGAAGTTCCTTATGTCGCGTTACGGCGCAGGGGCTAGGCCAAGAAAAGTGTAATGCAACGGAAATA
>JAWWEP010029925.1:0-14375 GCA_035582995.1 Sycophila quercilanae | reverse complement strand
TTTATTTGTTTCAATCAAATATTAATTGAAACAACTAAACATCGATTTCGATTTCTTACTTTTTTTTCAGTGTACTCCTCATCTCCGTTTCAACACATTTGCCTTCATTAATAACATCCGACTCTCAATACACTCAGCAGTCCATAAAAAAAAAAAAAAAAAATATATTTATTCGCTTACCACGTCGAGGCAGTCACTTTGCGAGTACGACGCGGGGGGTGCGCATCTTCGCGTGTCTCCCGGTCTCCGATCATAAATCAGCGTCCGCGGCGTTGCCGATAGCGCCGCCGGCAAGAAAGCCGGCGACGGACAGCGGCATTTTTCTCCGGCGGAAAAATTATTATTCGTCAGGGTCGACGCGGCCTGCTCTCGTGCATCACTTCGACGGCAAATGAAACAAAAGCCCGGCGGCCCTGCCGCGCACATACATAACCGCCTGGCTCTCGGCGCGTCCACATAATTCACGCGGCGCGCGTAAACCAGCGGGAATACTAATTTGCGATTTCCCCCGGCGCGCGAGCTTGCGCGGATCGAAGCTTACACCGCCCTCCCTCTCGCTCGGGTAAAGCTTTCCCTCCCGCCCCCGCGGCCACCCCCTATCCCCTTTACCGGGCTGGAGGCGCGTCTAAAAAGGGGGACGCCGAGATGCAATTATGATAAACGTAAGAGCTTCTTCTGTGGGTGCGGCCGCGCCCAGGTGAGAGAGAGAGAGAGAGAGAGAGAGAGAGAGAGAGGGAGGGAGGGCCTCGGGCCTATTTCGCTTTTCCATTTTCGCGAGGTCTGTGTCAGTGTTTCGCGCGGCGACGCGATAACGCCCTTTTTATCTGGCCTCGTGTATATTTACGCGCGCAGAATGCTCGCGTCAATGGGCTACGGAGATTGCACTCTCGGTACAGGAGAGGACCAGACCTCCGGAACGTAGATTTTTTTATTTTTTAAAACTGTGAGCACTGTTTTCTTCTGTCAAAATATGAAGGAAGATGAAATGTTGGGGTCTAAAGTTCTAAATTTTCGACGAAATTTATCCCTGATATTTTTTCTCTCTAAGATATCGCATTTCATTATTTGACGATATCTCAGTTTCGATAAAAATTTTAAGGGAACGTTAAAAAGAGCAAACGAAAGTAGACGAGCATAGAGAAGATGACCGATAATTAGAGATACTATAAGTTGAAAAAGCTCTATAGATTCATAAAAAGCGTAAAGTTTGTTGAGTATTGTAGAAAAATGTAAGTATACAAAGTTAATAAGTATATTGCTATTATATCATACTCATATTCAACTGTATGCATTATTTGAATCAATAAAGATTTTTCAACGTGTGGCATATTCGATTATCGGTATTTTTCTCTACTTTCGTTTACCTTTTAACGTATTCGGTAGATTTTATATAGGAGCTGATTTATGGTGAGTTGTCATGAGGTCTGAGAGGCAAAAACTTAATTTCATCGAGAATTTTGAGCAATAGACACTGATATTTTGACATAAGGAACTTATAGTACTCAAATTAACAAAAAAAAATCGTGACCTGGAGGTCTGGTAGACTCCTAGTCCTAGTCAGTGCAAGAGATTTCGGGGCTCGGGGAAAAGAAGCGGATCGGATTTATTCCGCAGTATTCGGCTGGGGGTGAATTATTGAGGCGACTTCGGCGATTAAGAGCAGCTGCTTTAACTTTCGTCGCTCGAATTTAGAGCGTGAATTATTGCTTTGGCTCGTTGCTCCGATCGATTTTCCACTTCCGTGTCGAGGAGATTTTTCATGCGGCGTATCAGTTTCGGGGAATGCGAAAAACAGCCAACAGTCATCGCTAATGTTAACTTTCACGGAGCATCTATTATTGAATTCCATCATTTATTTACCAGTCACTTTGCTCCCGTAATTACGAGGTTTACGTCCGCTTCAAATTACCATGGATAACTTGGCAGATTACACGTTACTATATATATGGTTTGCGGGAAATATTTAATGACTCGCATACTCGCATTTTATTTATTCAGATTTTTTTAAAGTAAATTATTAGTATCTCAGCAACTCTTGCATCATATTTTGTTTATTAGTACAAGTATATATCAATTCGAACTATAGTGATTCATGAAATGTGCTCAATAGCAGCCATATTTCTCCACAACAATTGAATTCTTTTCCCGCGATCAATCGGGATCCTCGACAAAAAAGCACACGTGAGAGCCGCGGCGGCAAAAAGAGGGAGAATCAAAGCTAAAAAAGTTCTCCATCACATTTCCAATTCAGAATTCAAATGAGGCCCTCTCGTGCTCGCGCGTGATTAGAATTCAATAAGCGCGTGACGCGAAATTGGTTTTCAATTTCGAGCGCCGAATGTTAATTCGCGAATCGGCTCGGGCAAATCGTGCATCGCCCAGCGCCGGAGCGAATGAGCTGGTAAAAAAACAAGAAAGAAAAAAAAGGCCGCAACCAGAACGAGCCAAATGTTAAGTGTATAATTAGAATCCGTCGGTGGCCGGGCGGCGATTTAAACGGTCTATTTGAGGGCAGGGGATACGAGGGGGTGAGAAGGCGGTGGGTGGATGACGACGAGGGAAAGAAAGGACGTCTTCGGACGGGTCATATCGATCTGCGCCGAGGGCTGATTCATCCCCGACTGGCAAGAGCAACGAGCGGGCACGCGCCTGGTGTGTGTATACGGAGCACCCCCCGGTCATCGACCTTGTCTTAGCCATGCGCTGCCTCTACGTACGGCCGCGCTGTGAGCAACGGCCCCCCAGCGCCGCGAGCTCCCGGCGCATTTCTAAGCAACAATGAGCGAATTGTAAGCCGAGTGCGCGCCCGGAAAATGACGTGTGTACATAATCCAAGCGTAGCTTCGTAAATTGTTGGTTCAGCGACGAGCCCGAACGATAAGTGGACGACTGTGCGTCGTGACGGGAATTACGCGATTGTTGTCGTTGAATATCTTTTTTTGTCTTGCGTTTCTTCTTCTTCTTCTTTTTTTAGAGCTTAATTGAAGGTTGCGCAATAGCTAATGCACATTCCGGGCGGGATGATGAATTTTTTCTTTTATTTTCTTATTTTTGCTGAGGGTTGTAAAAAAAAAGAGTGGAGTTGAAAGCTTTTTTTTGGTGGCTCAGATTTGGGTACTTTTAGGGCAAAATTTAAATTTCAGAGAAAGTATGGATGCATATTCTCGTGGCCTGAATTACGTTTTTTTTTTTATACAATAAGTAAAAAGTGAATGAGATGCTTTATATAAAATAAATATATATATATATATGTATAAGGCGCTTACATTTCATTCCTACAAGAATTTAACTGTTTTTCGAGCGATAAACTCAATTTCTTTGCTCAAAGAGATTTCGGCAGATCAAAGTAACAGAGATTCTTCAGAAATTCGTTTGAAGTTAAAACTCAAAACTAAAACAGTAAAATTTCTGAAAGAATTTCATATAAATCATAAAACGGCAAAAAAAAATCTCTCTAAAATACGAGCCAAATCACGATATAGCCTTAAAGAAGCAAACAAAAAAAAAATTAACAAGATCCTTTATACCTCTCGCAGCACGCGGAAATGTTTTGAGTGACTTAAGTAGTGTAGGTCCGGCTGCGGTCAGACGCAGCGGCTTTCCCTTCTTGGAGAGTTTCTCTCAAAACGAACCGAGTGTAGAAAACAAGCAGCTCAATGGCACCCGACGTTTCGGCCCGATAAATCAGCACGACCCGACTCCCTTCTTTTTCAAGCCCACCGTCCTTTCCGCGCGGTCCGACGACTAATTTCGCAAATCCTCCAGCTTTGCGCGGCACCGCCGGACAAGAGGCGCGCTTCTTCCTCCCGGTTTTGATCCCAGATTACCAGCCGCTCCTCCGCCTTTCCCCGGGAATACAAGCCGAATCGGAGGTAGGAGGAGGGACACACACACGCTCCGCTCGAGCGAGCGGCAAGAAGCGGAAGAAGCGCCGAGTATTCTGAGCTTCCCGCGGCGGCAAGAACACCGCGTGCGGCTATGTAAATGCAGATTAGACGAGGCGGCCATCCATTCACGGTGCGCGCTTTCAAACGTGTATCTAATCTCGCCATCTGCGAGGGCCTGCTCTCTTCCTATGTTGGCGCGGTCGATCTCCGTCCGCGCGACTCCTCTTTCTTCCGGCCTCGTTTTCTTTTTTTCTTTTTTTTACCCTTTCGCCCGTCCGCTTCTCTTTCCCGCTGCCGAGCGCAGCTGCCGGGCCCAGGCGCTGTTTGTGAGCTTGTGACTACAATGGGAGGAACCGAGCTTTCGGCTGAACACCCCCCCCACCCGCAAGTGAGGGATGACCCTTTCTCGCGCATTTGTTCGCCTGGCTTTCTGCTAAATATGCCGCCGGTTATGTCTTTGTGTTTATTTCTGGCAAAAGACTTGGCTTTTAATTTATTATAGGATGTTACTACGGTACGTAAAGAAAGCGGATGTAATAGTGGAAGACTTTGGTAGGATTAATTTTGCTTAATTAAGAACTTTTTCTAGAGGAGAACGGAATAGAAAATTGTTTACTGGAAGGGGTAGTGTTTACAAATGTATTTATTTATTTATTTATTTATTTATTTATTTATTTAATAATTAAACGGACTAAGAGTCCTTAAGTACAAAAGAAAGCTTATATAATAAACTAAAATTAAATAAACTTAAAACTTAAAATCTACGAGTAAAAGATTTTAAAGAATTTTTAAATTGTCCGACGGGACAGACAGATAATGTATAGTTACAAAATAATATAGATCAAAAAGAATTACAATTTAACTTTCTTAGTGCGTTCGATCATATACAAATACAATCATCAGTTGAGAAAGTTAATGATGCGACAGTTGTTCAAAAAATTACTAATACTTCAGAAGTAAATCAAAATAAATATATGATATCGCAGAAAAATAAATTTCAATCGAGTAAATAAAAAAAAAACATTTTAAAACGAATTAATCATAAAAAATATGATATTGGCTAATAAAAGTTCCTTAATTAATTATGTAAGCACTTGTCACAAAGACATACTGAGTATTAAAAATATATGATTCCTTCAATCAACAATTACGCTTGTGTCTTATAATTTCTGCTCTTTAACAAAGCTACAGCGAAAGCTCAATAAAAGCAAAATACACAGCAGAATAAGTAACTCAGCCACCATACCAAAAAAAAAAAAAAAAAAAAATACAAGTCAGACAACGGGAAAATTAAATGACAAGGAAAATACTTTTCGAGCGAAAGGGGAAAATAAAAAGATGAATCGAACTAGCGAGTACAATAGTAACCCCCCAGTGCCTTCCCGGGTATTTCCGAGCCGCAAGAAGAAGCGAAAAACGGGAATGGCTTACGCTGCCCCCTCAGTTCCTCCTCCACATTTCAATGTTTTGGAATAGGATGCTTACCTAGGGGCGACGCGATTCGCAGCGAGAATGCATTATTTTCGCCAATCGCAATAAACCAAGGACGTGCGGCGACGGCGAGCAAACCAGGCGGCTGAATAAAAAAAAAACGAGAGGAAAAGAGAGAGGAAAGGGAACATAGAGAGGAAGCGGGACAGAAAGACGTGGCTTTCAAGAGCGCTGGGGTGTGTTAAAAAAAAGCCAGCGAAGCGTGAATGCAACGGGAACGTTTTGCGAGGCGCTCAAAATTAATCTTCTCGATTCATCGGGCACTCGTTACTCGATGATTGAATTGTTCTGTAACGTACCTGTAATAAACGCGCCGCTGGCGCGACTTGCCGCTAAACATATATGTACGTGTATATGGTTGTATACAGAGAGGGTGGAGCTTTCCGCGTGCGCCTCGCCCGTACGTTTTGAAGCCCGGAGGGATAAAAAACTTTGGGCTCCTTTGTGCCTCGGAGTTTTATTTCCGCGCTCGGGCAAATTGCTTTGTGTATATTTCAGTGGATAGTATTATTTTTTCGCTGATCAAACGAGTGGCCGGAATCATTGATGGAAAAACGCGGCGAGCCACCCGCTCCAAGGGAAACGGCGACGTGCACACCCCGAGCGTCGCTTTGTGTACGGCGGACGTCACGAGATGGGGAAAAAAAAAATTATGCGATATATTGCATGTCAAAGTAAATGTTTTTTGTTATAAGCTGCAAAAACCATTGCGTTTAGATTTTTCGATGAGAGGATAAAGTTAATTATTCTGCGTTCGCTTCTCCCTTTGACTGAGTTGCTTAATTGGAAAAGTAATTTTTTTTCTTTTTTTAATTCGAATTTTAAATTTGATTTAAAAAGGCGTACAATACCATTTTTAAAAGACATCAAAAGAATTTAAGTTAATTGCGGAGTCCGATATATATGGAAAAGAATAATTTCAAGTATTTTATTAAAATATATAAATTACGTAGTTATATTTATTAATTTCCTTTTCTTTCCCTTTGTAGGTGTATACAATCTACTAAAAAAAAAACTACCAAATAAAAAATTTTACAGACAACAACAAACATTCAATTCAATGTAATTCTGATTTTTCACTTCTCAAGCACACTAACGATTCAGCAAGAAAAAACCAATCGGAGTAAAAGAAATTAATTATGCGCCTTATTTACGTGTATAACGGCTTTGGTGAAAACAATCCTGGCTCGCTCGTTCGTCACGATAGTTAGTCCGGTACTTTCACGGCGAAACGTCAGTTTCCGCGAAGCTTTGAAAATATTTTCTCGTTCGCTCGTCGATGCAATCGGAAAAACGAGTAAACGGCGGGGGCCGACGCGGCGGATAAGGCAAATTGTTCACGGAAACGAGTGGATAATTAAATATGAATTATCCCCAGCTCGCGCCCGCAAATGGGGTTGGGTTGTTTGTACCCGTTAATTGGGATGGAAGAAAAGCGCAGTTATTAACGGCCCTCGGCACTTGCCCATCGCCCTTTTTCCTGGCCATGTGGCCGTAATATTTTGCCGGGATGTTAATATTATGCAGGAGCGAAGAATGAACCGACCGGATAGAGGGAATGCCAAATCGAGGCGCTGATATTAAAAAAGACGAAATAGGGTGAACTCGCCGGGGGCAACATCGCGAGGAAAATTACTGAATAAATAATGACGAGCGCGATGTAATCCGTGAGCCTACAATGGAGAGTTTCCCCGCGCAGGATTAACTTACGTGCAATCGGAGAAACTCCCGCTCCAGATTGACTTTGCCCGCACTCCCATTGTAAGCACTGGGACCTCTTTGTACGCGATATTCGGAATTTCCCGCGAAGATTATATTAATTAGACTCGGCTATTGAGCCTGGAATTGTTTAAATGTACAGCCCGTTTAAAAAAATATACATATCGACTTCTTCATTTTGTTTGTTGAAAAAAATGAATTGAAAAATTTCGTTTTAAATTTTCTGAATTCAAGTGTATGAAGAGATATAGTGTACGGATTAATTGAATGATAAATTATTTTTCTATTTTCAGGCGGATCTCTCTTGCAGAAATACGATGGACAGCGTGGGTGCCATCTACACGCATACCAACTTTGTCACGCTAAAGTATGTGACGGATGCCTGGGGGACGGACACCAATGGATTTCGACTCGTTATCACAGCCGTCAAAGACCCTAGTGAGTGTAACAACTTACTATACACTTTTCGTATTTTCATTTTCCATCTAAATTTAAATTACTTTATAATTCTTTTTTTAATAAAAAGAAATAAGTCCACCCTGGTGCAATGCTATATAAAAGTTGTAAGAAAGTACATTAAAAAGTAGATTTAACAAAAAAAAATCTACGGCGACTACGACCTGGTAGTTTGTTGAAAATCATAAAAAGCCGGCCCCGCAGTGCTCTATCAAAGTATCCAAGAAAAACTAGTTATAAAACTTTGTTTCGCTTCAGCGCGAGTTGTACATCGCCCGTAAATGCACGAAATAATGTTTAATCGATACCAAAACAAAGGAATTAATCGAAAAGCAAAGCTGAATTCACGGGAGGGCAAGAAAATCATTTTATGCATGTAAGAAGCGGCGCAAAGTGGATAACACCACCGAAGATTTCGCCCGAGCAGTCTAAACATTTACTCCTGCATTAAATTTAAGTGCAGCCGTATCAGACCACCAAGTAACTTTGAATTATTCATTGGGAAGATCAAACATAGTAAATTGAGGGTGTCTTTATCATCTCTCCCTCTTATTAATCACACTCGCTTACCCACGCATTTACCCATACTAATTCCTCAGATCCACTTGCTCGAGTCAACTCTCACTGCGAAAAAAGAAAATTCAAATTTCCAAAAATAGCCTTGTGAAAAATAACACTACGTGTAACACCTTGAAGCACGAGATGTTACATACGTATATAAACTCTCAGGGCATTACGCGGAAGGGAGGCGCGCGGGAGGGTGGAGCGAGATAAGGCGCGGCGTCTCGGATGTGCTCACTTACACAAATGACGCGAAATTCTCCTTTTCGGTAGGAGAACGCAGTACGTGTCTACTCCACGGCGTTCCCAGGGGCTGGTGGGGGGCGGCACCCAGAAACTCGCGCGCAGCATCTTCGGGGAATTCCGTAGCGGGGAAACGGTTTACGATGCGCATCTCGACGTGAGAAATTGGTTAGGTTCAACGTAACGGATTTTATTTGCTCGCGAGAGCCAAGAGAGAGAGAGAGAGACAAATAAATACAGATATATAGAGAGAGAGAGAGAGAGAGAGAGGTGGAGGTTACCGTCGCGTTCGCGACGTCCGGACACGCGGCGCCTGGGATTCGATCCCCGGTCGAGTCGTCCAGAATCCGAAATAGTTTCGCGCCGCCCGAGTCCCATCGCCGGGAGTCGGACTTGTTAACGAGTTCTCATCGCGGATCGATGCTTTATTAAGTTTTTACGGCAGTCGAGACTTGTAACGCTTGATTAAGCTATACTTATCGAAGTCGCTTCCCGCGCTGAGCTTTTCTGCTCGTTCTCTTTTTTTATTTTTTATTTTTTTTACGGACATACATCGCTCGCGGAAATTAAGTTTTACTTTAAACGAGATCACGCTCATTGTCGGGCGGATGAAAATAGTTTTAAACGAAAACACCGGATCGTGAAATGATTGTGTTTCACAAAGGAATAACGCGGAATAAATTGCAATCGTGAAATTGGACGCGTACTGAAACTCGTTTGACGCGTTTTTACACAGGCGCGCATCCGTATTAATTAAATTCGATAAGCTATTTGTTTTAATTATATCACTGATAAATTAAATTACAACGCAATAACTCTTTGGCGCGATGTAATTACCAATATCCGATTGCAGCCGTTAAATCAATGGCACACTTTAACAGGTTCATCTCGTTAAAACGGTATCGTACTAACTTTTCAATATCCGCAGGAAATAATACTTCGCGTTAACTAATTTATAAAGTCCCAATTTTACTTTCGATTCATTCGAATTCTCGGAAATAGATTTTTTTTTAAACGGGATTTACGCTGAAATTACTTCAAAGAGTTTTTTTTTTGCCATTTCCGGAAGGCTTTAAGCATAAATTTTCCGGTCAATTATAAATGATAATACCCACGGCATATGGGTTACTGTCCTGAAACATATAAAGAGTATTGTATGAAACCTGCATCATCGTAAAGAGCATGAGATTTGATGATTTTAAACAAAAAATTAATTAAATGTTCTTAAATTATGTCATGTGCATTTGCGAACTTGAAATACAGATTTTGTCACGTTTCACGCGCGGAAGAACTATGAAATTTTTTTAAAGTGATGATTACAAATTTCGTATAATTATCTCTCAGGTTAGATATATCCATATGCCATGAGCGCATTATCATTTCCTGTAAATTACGAATTTTTTTATACTGGCAAGGGCCCACTTCGCTATACGAAAGAGCAATATCCGTTTACTTTACACCAGGACGCAACGAGTGATACTAATATTAAACGAATGCGCATTTACAATGGCTTGTAATGTGCATCAATCTGCATTTCACCCGCAAAGCTTTCATCCCCATAAAATCTTTTCCAATTACCGCACACCGGCGCAGTTAACCCAATTTTCCAAAATGAAAGGAATGAGTAAACACTGTAGCGGCGCGCACAAAAAACTCCCGACTTCTTTATCCCGATTTACAGCAGTTAGTTTCGCGCAGCAAAAAGCGCAGGGCGAAACATTGATTCGCGCTCGGGGGTAGGCAGCTTTCTCCGATCCCGCGGCGCACTTTTTCATTCGGCGCTGCGCCGCGCGTAACTCACTGGCCTATTTTCTCCCGGCGGCGTATTCTTTTCGCGCGCCTATTTCGGCCTCATTCTCCGGCTCCTCCTTTCTTCGCCGTTCGTCTCACGCGCGCGCGCGATACCCACCCCCGCTTTGATTTCAATCCGCGTTTTCAGTCTCCGGCGCGCTCGAGGATGCCAATGACGAGGGCGAATCGATATTCCTCTTTCTTTCCCTCTCTCTCCTTTTTTTACTCGAACACTCTCCTTCCCTCTGCGGAATTTTTTTTACCCTCGTTTCTTTTCATCGACATCTTACTTTCCGCTCCTTATTTCACTCTCTTTTTCCGCCTCCCTTTATTTCTGCGCCACGGAGAAAGACCATTTTTCTTGGTACCGAGGGGCATTTATAATCTGCGTCGGTGGATTTCGCTTCGGGCTATTCATGCACCGGACGAAACAGAAGGGGCCGAGAGGAGAGAATAGGATTAAACGGTTTGAAATGCAGTAAGCAGTTGCTTACAGTGTTAAAAGTACCTACCCTCTGTGATTTGGAGTAGCAGGATTAACGTGTTTAACGAATTGCGGAAACTCCCTATTTGTTAGTTTTTAATTAACTTTTTTTTTTATGGTTTTCACTTGAATCCGGTGGATAGAGAAATTTTTGTTGTTCAAAATTTAATGCAGAACTCGCGTTGTTTAAATTAACAGAAGCTATTTCCGTTTTTATTTTTAGTTTACTATAAAAGACGCGAAAATTCCGTCGAAATTGTAAAGCTAAAAATATGCGCGCTGCGGAGGTTGCAACGTGTCGGAAATTCTTTGCCGCGTACATATACTTTGGTGAAGCTTTTTTCTTTTTTTTTTTTTAAAGAAAAAGGAAAAGCTTTCAG
This sequence comes from Sycophila quercilanae, assembly GCA_035582995.1. Lineage (NCBI taxonomy): Eukaryota > Metazoa > Arthropoda > Insecta > Hymenoptera > Eurytomidae > Sycophila > Sycophila quercilanae. The sequence goes on along the minus strand of JAWWEP010029925.1, from coordinate 3,363 downwards.
AATTTTGTTTTTGCAGTAATTTTTTTCTTTTCAAATGTTTCACGTTAAAATACAAGAATACAAGTTTCATTAAGAATTATCTAACCATGCCTAATATCATGCAGTTAATATTTGTTATTTTATTGCAAATGGCAGTATTTATAGATATTAATAAAAAATAATATTTCATAGGAAATTTCATTCATATACAAATTAACAATGATTCAATTTAAAAATACGTCTGTACTACAATTTTTGTACACACAATTGCACAGCATAAATCACATTTTATTCTCGCCCTTAAGTCCCTTTAGAGCACACAATAATCATGCAAATTGTACGTAAATCACGACTCCACCGCTGCAAACGACATTTAAAGTATTTTAAAAAGTAATTCCCGAGACCGCCCGAGTAAATATGCAACCGGAGTCGGCAGTCATCCGACGATTTCCGCAAAGCGAGCCGTGCTCCGAGGCTCTTTCAGTAGTAACGGCCGTACCAGGTCAGACGCGTCGGTGCATCACAATTTTCGCGTCGCCGTGTCATCATAAGCAAACGGGGGATACGCGCGCCGCTAAAGGGATGTATATATACGCGCGCCCAGCGGTCCATTCGTCCTCGTCACCGGGAGATGAAGAAATACCGCGGCCCCCGGAAAATCACTGACTCGCGCTATTGTGAATAACGGCGCGCGCGCTCTCCCGTGCCCTTTGCGGATAAAGGAGAAGTTCTTTTTTTCTTCTTCGGTTTTTTGTTTTTTGTTTTCTTTATGTATAAAGTGGGTAATTCGATTTTATGCGGGGAATTTAAACATTGCGAAATCGGATATCGCTAATAAGATTTTTGCGGCATGGCCTTCTATATCGCATTGTAGCGGTAAACTGATGTTTCATTTATTTCATTGCAGTGTACAGCGCTCGGGTATTATTGCATTAGGGGTACCAGAATAGTACAGGGTATAGTACACAGACGTTCGACGGGTTGCTCCAATCGAATGTGACTGTGGTATATCGATTACGATTTCCGTATTCTAAGCCATCGTATCACTTGGTCAAATACATTGGCTTTAATGCGCGACTATATTCGTCCGATCTAGCTTGTTAATCCTAATATTATCAGGGCAATGTGCGTCACATCAAATGTGAAATTATTTTAGCCAAATTGAGTTTACGAGCTTTTAACCGTACGAACGAGATTTCTGCTTGGACAATTGTATTTTTATACTCGACAATTTTAATTTAATTTCTCTTCTGTCAGATATTGAAAAAAGGATGTATTAATTAATCATTCTAGTGTACAATTGCTATTTCACTAATTTACCAATAAAATTCTTCATTTTTGCGGGGAGAAAATTTCTACAATAAAAAATTTTAATGCCCTCGCTGCTTGAAATCATTGAAAAAATTACAATATAATAATTTCTTGAAAAAAATTCAGCATAGTTTTTTTTCTTCTATTTTTTCAAAATTTATATTACAACTTTAATAAATTTCGTAGGTTTAAAAAATGATCGAGACGAACCAATAAGTTTGTAATTAACTATGCCGACGTTTCGACGCTTTATTTTAGAGCGTCCTCATCAGGGCTACAAAAATTTAAAAAATTTCGTAAATTTAATAAATTTCGTAAATTTTTCAAACTATACAGTAATTTTTCCAATTACTTTAGTCTGTAAGGATATTAAAATTGTCAATTTTTAATACAGAATTTTTCTTGATGCACGAGGAAAATGCTTATCCGCCGTACTGTAATGCTTCCTGATTTCGGAGGGCACGGAGCGCTAATTGAATGGCCGAATCAGGGTGATACTTTTTTTTTTGCAAACACCCAATTATCGTCGGGGTAATTGTCGGGGCGCAATCAAAACTTCGATTCGCGATGGGTGTAGGCCGTCGGCGCTTCGGAGCTATCCACCGCGGCAAAATGTAATAACGGCGCGAGCCGCGCGCAGAAATGAGGCTTGATAGGACGCCGGTCGAGGCCGAGAGAGGGAGAGATGCGCGGAGAGATAGAGAGGGGTGGGGGAGGGAGAAAGAGGCACTCCGCCATGGAAACGTAAATAACGAGGTCGGTCCAGGAATGGCAAACAAATGGATTACCTCGTTGGGCTTTGCGGTCGCCTCGCTTCGGCGTTGTGCAATTTACTACTCTTTCGATGTCTCTGTCCCTCTTGTTTGCGACCAATCGGTTCGGATAAAAATTCCGAATTGTCCGCCGCGTCGCCGGATATGTCGGGCCGCGCTCTTCATTTAGCCCGAAATGGTCGCGGTTTCGATCGGCCAAGTGCCACCCCTGCCCCCCACGCTTATCCCGAGTGCATTTCGCGCGTGCGCCCGCTCGAAAAACGAAGTTCAGAAATGCCGGGAGCGCGCGACCCCCGAAATTGCGCGGATTCACCTCGCGCCGTGTAAATAAAAACGACGGTTCGTTGGATGAGCAAACGGAACGGTGTAATGATCAACACATTAGTGAAGAAAATTCTCCCCTTTCTTTTTTGTCAAAGAACGACCTTTTTGCGTTGGGTTTTAAAATAATTGGGGAGTAGATTGCCGGAGTTGCTTTTTTCTATTTGCAATTGTAATTTTCTGTTGCTGATTATACGATTTCAGCGAGGTAAGTGAAACTTTTTCGATTTTTTTTTCTCGTTACGCCCCTTAACGAGGCATCCACGTGCAGACCTGAACTTTTTAATTAATTATGGCAACTTTTGCGCTTCGCATTGTTATGTTTCGCTTCCCTTTTGCTTGTTACTTTCATAAAAAAGCATTCCGTCCGTCAAAGTTCTCGAATGCATCGTGTCCGTCGGAGATTCATCAACACTTCATTTAAAAAAGAAAAACGGAAAATATTACAACGTCGCAAAAAATCTCTTTCATTCCATTAAACGGAAATCAAAACCATGAAAGATTCAATGAAAATTAAAACGAGTTCGCAATTATAGCGTAAAAATGTAGATGTTCAACATTAAATTTCCGGCGTAAAACAGAAAGAGAGAGAGAGAGAGAGAGAGAGAGAGAGAGAGAGAAACCCAAGCTAAATGGAAAATTTGCAAACTCAATCCGCCAATTTATTCCAGTACAATGCAGAGCCGCCTTCGTGAAAAGCCAACGGGGCTGTAAGCCGCGCGGTGAGCGCATTAGCCTACAGGCCGAGCGCGCGAACATAAAATCGTCGCTGACGCGCGGCCGGCTCTTTCCGCGAACGCAATTTCCGCGCGGCAGCACCTCCGGTGCGATCGCTTTTTTTCCACCGCCGACTGCACGCGTATCGATCGCCGCACGACGCGCGAGACCAAAGTAAGAGTCGCTGTTCGGGATAAAGGTGACAAAATAAAGTTTATAATTCAAAACACTCCAATTTAAATGATAAAAATGAATAATCGTT
>JAWWEP010029914.1:0-10546 GCA_035582995.1 Sycophila quercilanae | reverse complement strand
AAAAACTCGCATGATTACGCATAATCAATTTAATCGATTTGTTTCTCACATAATTTCTCACAGAGCTTGCAAAATAACATCCACATAACATTTCTGATTAGAAATGATCAATGCATTTGCATTTCATTTGAAAGGATACTCCGCATCTCGTACGAAGTCCACAACATACAACATCCAGCGAGTTGCAGAGCGCAAAAAATTGCCACACATCCAGTAGCACTCATTAGTATAAAACTCGAGCAACTGGCGCGTATTACCCCATCCGAAAAATTCCCCATCGATCTGCAGTTAACGGGCGCAAAAACCCGAAAAGCCGCTTTTTGCGCAACGGCGAAAAATGCCGCAGTAGCGTGTGCGTAAACACGCGTTAATCGAAACGCAAATTCATGCCGCGTAATGAATGCAAAAATGATCAATTTTCCCGGTGCGAAGAAAAAAAAATTACATACCCGTTCGGCGACGGGGTACCATTAATTATCCGACGCGAGTAGTGGGCGAAGGCGAACGGAGGTCGATCTCGAGTCGCATAAACATGTGTACACGCAGCGACGATTTGCGTAAGTACAATACATCATCATATCGGTGAGGTATTATACACTTATAAGTGTACATCAACTTTTTTTACGACATTACGTTACGTTCAAAGACACTCCGTACGTGTACACGTAGCGAGAATTTTGCATTGATTCACCGGTTATAATACGTCGTTGGTATAATACAGTGGAGTGTATATAAATCAGCTTTGGTTACCACACGCAAAGGAAGTCGAAAATCTCTCGTTGGATTTTCTTTTTAATTCATTCAGCTGCGGTGCATTAATCACGCAGGTCCGTTTGTGCTACGCGAATTATGTTTCGCCAGTGAGCTATTGACAGTGTAAAAACTGGCATTACTGACAATATCGGACCAGCATACCGACACTTCAATGGCGAAGGATTAATCGTCTGACGAGCTTTGGTATGCGCTTTTTTCGATGCTGATTTAATGAAAAAAAGGACAAATTTCTTTTTATAATTGAATAACAGGCGATGGATCGATGTACTGCGGGTGGTCGTGTTAAATCGACGTGATAAAATTTATAAAAGGAAAATGTGTTTACCATTTAATAAGACTATTATTTTTATTATCACTAGCAATATCCAACGCGCTCCGCGCGTCCACTTTTTAAAATCACATTTAAAATTTTTGAGGTTAGATTTTTAAATTTAGCGCCATTTAACCGGATATGCCCACGCTCCAATCAAATCGCGTTTTCAAATGCTTCACAACATCCTGCCATCCTTTTTTTAAGAGAGGATTATGGGTTTTCAAAACTGATGAATGTTGCCGTACACAAAAGTAGAATAGAATATAACATATAATATATATAGAACAGTTGCTTAATGTATTTATATTGGCAGGAGTTAAAGCGCCTTTTAATATAAAAATTTAAGATATAAGACAATCAGTGTAGCAATAATCACATCACTTTAATAAATAAAGTAATTTAGATCTAGGATAAAAATATTGCACTTTATTAAAATCACAGTTTTTTAAAACATAAATAACACTTTTAAGTAGAATTATAAACGTAGTAAAAGTGATATCACAAAAAATAGAATTATTTACAGATAAGAACGCAAAGGAATACCAAAAATACTAAAAGTAGAAAAAGATCATCAGTATCTGAGACTCCTACTGATTTGGCATAAAAGATTTATTTGTTACAATCATAAATTTCAATTTGGATAAGTAGGTATACAATCTTTATGATTAGGTAATAAAATTACATAATTGATTAACAACACCAGGTGCAGTTCAAATCATAAATTTCATTTTGCTTAAAAAACTAAACCTATACTTGATAACGTACTTATAATAATAGATAATTAATTTAATAATAGATATATGCACAATTATTTTCTGTTTTCAACAATATAATATATATTTAATTCAATTGATCCACCGAACAGTTGAACCTCGTCAGGTAATAAAAAGATTTTATAACAATTTTAAATATTCGTCTGTCGGTCAACTCTATTACGGTACACTACTAAATGTGTAATTCAGGTCCAATGACATCAGTGTTGAGCCGATGATAGTATGCCTTATATTCATTAACGATCAGTGTATTGCGACCGCTGCGGTACGTTTAATGAGCGGTTTGAGCTGGAGGTGGCCGTTTTTAATGCGCGAGCTTTGTGATTCTTTTACCACGGCGCTGGGCTAATGCGAGCGATATTTTACGGCTCATTCTTGGAAGTCGGCGAAAGTAGAAGGTGATACCCGCTGCTTCGACGGCGAGGAGGCACTTAGCTTTTTGAAAAATTCAGCGTTCATTCGGGGCTAAATGAAGCAAAACCTGTTTGTTAAGGATTATGTACCTTGGGATGGATCTGGAGTCGGAGTCTACTTATCACTTCTTTTTTTTTTTTGTTACAAAATGTATAATAATTTATTAATTAAAAAATTTCCCGCGCATTTAAGTAGTATTACGTTATGTTATTTTAAACTTTCTACATCTATAAATGAATGAAAGACATAAGCATTTATTATTTAACGTTATAACTTTAGCGTTATTAAAGGTTAATTTAGCGTAATTATTTTATTTATAAGGTAGAATATTCGCTGATTGGAAATAAAATTCAATAACTTGCATATTTAGAGATATTGTGAAACTATTGAAAATGTTAAAATACGTACATCGCTTGAATAAAAAAGTACTATATTTATTTTTGAATTATTGATAATTAAGTAAATATGATTTAATAATAGTATTCGTAATTTATGATAAGCAATAATTGCTTGGCTTAAAATGACGGCGACTTCGGCATGTATAATAAATAATAACATTTTCTCTGCGTGATAAATCTTGGAACCGAAATAAATATTTTAAAATGTCTAAGCTTTAATCATTTGTTGCAAAATTTTGCTGAAAAGTTATAAGCTAACTTATAGTATCGTAAAAGAAATAATTTGCATAAAGAACTAAAAATTTTATTTAACCTTTTGTCGTAAAATCTACGGTTCATTGGAGTTTCCTCTCTGACTCACGTACTGTATTTTAGGCTTGCATTACAAAATTTCCGTCTAATATCGAACTTCAAGGCAAACATTTAAAAAAAATCCATTGAATTTATAATTAATTTAAATTCATAAATAATATTTAACTGGTCATATAAACTAATAATTTTTGCTCTAGAAAATTTCGCAAAATAATTGCAAAATACGAAGTATTTCTTACAAGCATTTAAAATCCGTGCCAGTTTCTTATCGAAGCGCCGAAACATTTTCAGGATTTTCTTGAGATTCTTCGGTATAATTTGCAAAAGATACGACGCGCAACCTCAAAACGTCAAAAAGGAATTCCGGTTAGTTTTACGGACTGATAATTCGCAAATAAATCAATAAAGTTAAGTAAATATGAAAAGTTCCATATCGCTTTTCGTCTTTTATAATGACGACATGACTATCGTGTCTCCAGCGATGACAGCCACATCATTCTCGTATAAAAGCATAAAGTAAACAGTCATTTTCTTTTAAAGATAAGAAGGCGGATGAATCATTTCCTGCTGCCTTAATTATTTGTAATTTCTATAAATTCTTAAATCGCAGTCGTTTAAACTGCATTTATGCAATCAAAATCAAACCTACATTTTTCAAACGGTAATAACATGTAATTTAAAAAATAAAACATAAAATTCAAGTCACATGTCATCGCACATAAATTTTATCTATCTATAAGTGAAGACGTTGTGTCTCTCTATATAATAATAAATTTCAACACAATTTTCAATTCATATTTTAAATAAAAAAATACCTCCTCTTTAAAAAAGAAAATCAATTAATTAAACCTGAACAAAACTAATAAATGATGCAGATGAAGATCTAAAAAATAATACGTAAAAATATTCTTTATTCAGTATAAATACTGAAAAATAAACTAAATGATTTTGTTAGGAGAAATTTATTTGGATCTTCAAACAAAATCATTTAGTTTATTTAACTAAACGTTTAGTTTAATCAACCAAAGTTTTAATTAAATTAACAAAATATTTAACTAGATTGCCTTTTTTTTTTAACTAAAAATTTTGTTAATTTAACTAAATATTTAGTTCAATCAATAAAATAATATTGTGAGAATTCTAAAAATTTGTTTTTGCTGGATCTGTAAAATCTTTTATTCAATATATACATAGTAATACTGCATTAATCTTGAAATCACGGAAGTGCACGTGGGCGCTGGCCGCGTGCGTGCGCTTTTAACCGCGAATGTGGGTATGTGTGTTACGCAGTCGTCGTCGGCGACGAGGTCCAGCGTCGTGTACCGTTCGACGGTACAGATTCGTGCAGTACAGTGACACGAACCTCGCCGGGGTACGATCAAGGATCGAGCCGCCTCGATACTGAATTTATGGGTCACCGCTCGGTTTATACGCTCGTCGCTCGCATCTTCGCAAAATCGCAAGTCTGCACTCAAAGCTGAGTTTGTATAGCGCAGTTTATTGTATATATATAGTACTATAGAATACGAAATTTCAGTTCGCGCGGTCACGCTTTTATTGTACTCACTCACTTGCCGTGGACAGTTATAATTATAGTATATAGTGGCTGTGCAGACAAAAGATAATTCGTCGCGTAAAAGTTATGGTTATTTTCATTAGAAAAGAATTTTTCTTTTTTATTGCTTGTTCTTTTCATTAAATTGTACTTTTTCATTATAAAAATGGTGCGTACAGTAAGTATTTCAGTCCTACCCGAGTCCTGACGGATAGTAAAGTAAGCCTAATATGTTATGGGTAATTTCTTAATTCAACGAAGTTGAATTTTTATTGAATATTTTGCATGCAGCAAGTTAACGTGAAAAAAATTAGAATAATTAACTTCTCAAATAAAAATGTCTAATGAAGATTATGTTACAACACTGAACGTGCACCAAGTAGTTATAGCTGGAATCTTCACGAGTTATTTTCAAAATTAATCATGCCCGCGACGACGTCGATATTTCACGATCACAGACGTTTAATAAAATACAATACTTAGAGCTGCTACGAATGCAATCGACTTAAGTGATACGTTAACGACTGGCTTGTCAATATTACGAGGAAATTATTATCGTTTCCGGTTAAAATAATGAGGACAGTCGAATAAGTTTTACGCGGTTCTATTCAAATAATGGACTTGAGTTATTTATTTATGAAGAGCTGTTAGTATCCAGTCATTATTTGCAACTTTCTCCACTTCATCACATCACTCCGGCTCCTACTGTGCTTTTAGATTTTATGATTTCGCGAAAATGGAAAAGTACATAGTGCCAAGCAGAAATTCAGTGCTCGTAGCAGAGAGGCGGATATGATCTATTCCAGTGATCCATCAATTTTAATGGACTAGATTTAGAGTATTGATAGGGAAGTGCAGTCGACGTCTAAGTGACTGGAATGTGAATGCATTTAATTAGACGATCTGCATTTATCTGTGTTCTCTCTAAAATTATTGAATTTAAAATATTTTTACGTTCTTAATTTACTTTATTATTAATGCTGTTATTGACAAGGTATAGTTATTTCATTAACATATAAATTTATTTTAAACACTGTTAGTTAAAATAACTTAATGATTATTTCAATAATCTATTAGTTAAATTAAACAAACATAAACTTCATTAATTGTACAAAAACTATAAATACAATTTTTTTTTTAATTTTTACGCTATTTAAATGAACCATACCGAGCCATAGAATTGAACTGAATTCTAATTTTATTACCTGTAGATACTAAAGTATTCCATCTACGATTAAAATTAAAAATAATTATTTTAATAAAAATTGAGAAGAACTTGAAAAAATTATATTTCAATAGTTATATTTTATATACAAGAAAAAAATTACCCGATATATCTTTATATATTCTGACTTAAAACCAAACTTATATTCACATTATTTATTATAGAACTTTATGGGGCAATTGAACTCTATTCGCTCTTTTACCCGTAATTATTAAGTATTTAATTTTGATTTAAATTTTAAGTGTATTATATGTTTTCATTTATCGTACACTGTAAAATATTTACTTCAACAGTACTTGTAAATATTACTTTGAATCAACTAAATATATTTCTTTAAAACTAAATGAATTTATTTGTTTCAAAATAAATTTAGTAATTTCAACAAAATAATTGCTTGATTCAAAGAAATATTTGACAAGTACTATTTTAAGTAAATATTTACTTATATCAAATTTTTCTCTCAGTGTATAAGTCCACTTCGGAGCAGTTTAATCCGCCGAATGAAATAAATAAAAAAACAAATCAAAATCAATATCATTGCAATAATGAAGTTTTTAATCTCTAAAACTATCTAAAAAAAAAAAATTACATTAATACAAAAAATCTTCCCTCGATAAATTCAACCTTAAAAAGATAAAAAATTCCGTCAATATTTCAAAGAAACCCCTTCACTGCGCAAACCCGATCGTCCCGTCTGCACACCGTGGAATCGAGGGGGTGGGGGTCACCGACCTCTAAAGACGCTCGGTGCCGGGAAGATCCGCCGACAGGCGCGCGAGCACCCCCGAGAATCCGACGAATTTTTCCTTCCCGCCGTCTCGGCCGTCGCGACGATGAATATAAACGCGGCTGATTCGGAATCGACGGCGGCGCGCCCCAATGCCCGCCACTCGAGCACGTCGAGCGCGTCAATTAAGGCCCTTCGCGACTCCGTCTTTCTCTCCGTGGAGTACGCCACTTCTCCATTCGCCCCCACGGGGGTGGGTGGATCGGGACTCGCGCCTCTTTTGTACGGAAAACTGAGCTTTTGTCGCCAGTTCGCCGATTATAGCCGGGAAAGGGGGTGGAGGGTGGTGGACTGGGGCGAGATGAGCTTCGTGGCCTTTGTGCGACATCAGAGGTACTCGGTCTAATTAAGTTAAGGATAATAGTTTTTGTTTTATGCGAAGTTTTATTTTCTGAGTTTTTCGAGATGGGATAGTTAAATTCGTTTTCTGTAAAGGCTTCGCATTATCTATCCATCGGTTAGTATATGCAAGAGAGGATTAAAGTTAAAATTATTGAAAAATGATTGCTAAATAATGTTTTCTAATGAATCAGAGATGATAAATTATCTTTAAAGAATATTTATTAAAAATGCTTAAGTATACTATAGTGTAGTATAGTATACTATAGTACAATATACTATTTCAAAAAACGTCTTTACCGTAAAAGACGCCTTTGAGATATATTTTTTATCTTAAAGTTATGTCTTTGAAATGGTACTTACGTATAAAGATATTTAAAGAAGTATGTTTTTTCTTTTGACACTAGAAATTCAATCAGAATGACACTCTTTATTAACACATTTATTTAAAATAAAATTCTGATTGAAACGTGTAAAACTTTTAAATTAATTAGCATACGTATTAATGAAATTAAACAAGCACACATCTCTTTTAATTATGTAATATTAAATTTCTCTTAAAACTCTTTGAATTTTGAAGCTATTTTACGAGAGGTTCATCCATTAATTGATTAATTTAATACCTTTTTTCGAAGATTGACGGCATCCTGTTGTCGTTTTTTTTTTTTTTAAAGAGAGAATACTGAAATGGTCACGCCGAACCGAAACAAAATAGAAAACGTGTCAAGTAATTTCTGATTTACAGTCTGTCGGCGCATAGACACAATAAAGCCTCTAGGGTTTCGCCAGCAATAGAACCAAATTGGAATACTTGAAAAGGGTTTTACCGCTGTTTGCAACTTTTACGTTAAAACGTATAAATCGTTTCTTAGAAGTTTCCAATATATCACAGCGACACGTGGGCAGTTTCATTTTGCAAAAATTTTATCACTCAACCAAATATAGATGAATGAAGTTATATAGAGTTATTACATAGATATTGGATCTGCTATTCATCAATGAATGTCATTCATACATAACAAAAGGCGTCTTTCTGCACCAACTGCTGCACCTATACTCGATTCATCGATAATTCCCATCTCCACTCATAAAGAAAAGAATAAAAACGAATAAAAAAACAACTCTAACAAATTGATTAAATTAATTTAATGCACGGTCCAATATAATATATGTAATCGGTTATATTTTTATTATAGTTATAATATAAGTAACTAAATAATATATTTACTTATTTACTTATATTAACCAGGAAAAATACCCTTACAATAAAATAATACAAAACATGAGCCCAAAAATAAAATTTCAAAAACAATAGTCTAATATTATAGCACCTGTCAAACATTATAGTATGTTCGTAAAATTTTGTGCGTTTAAATAAATTAAAGACCAGCTCTTTTCAATATCGACTAAACAGTTGAACAAATTTCCCAACCAAGAACTAACGAGCGCCCTGACTGGGTTAAACGGTCGAGAAAAAAAAAAGAAGACATGCAAGCAGAGTCGATCCCTCGACGCGTTGGTAAAACAATTTTTTCGCGAGAGTATCATACCTATATACACCTTTCTGCACGCTAAACCGCGCATTGCGTTTTCCAGCGCACATGCAGCGGCCTGCAATTCCTACTCGCATAATTCATTGTGCGGAGCGTGTGAACCGTGAATTAGCCGTGCGCGCTTGCGTACGGCTCTTTTCGTTCTGCCGACGTGTGTGTGTACACACGCGCTTGGGCTCTGAATTACAGCCGGTCTTGCGCTTCTAATTAGCTCCGCGCGCGGGACTCATGTGCCTTCTTCTTCTTCTTTTTCTTTTTCATTCAAGCTTTTTTGTTTTTGTTTTTTTTTTTTTTTTTTGATGCACGACGGATCCCGTTTTTTTTGGACTGTCTTCGCTTTTTTGTGTATGTGAGTGTCGGGGAAACTCAAGGGGAAACTGGCAAAAAATGATATACTTTTGGGAAATTGTTTATTGAAAATAGATATGAAAGTAATACGGTTATTAAACTTTTATTTTACTTTAAGTTTAGGTAAATGAAGAAGAAAAATTTGTAAAAATTTTATTAGAATAATTTCCGAAAGTAGTTTGCAATTTTGCCCTGTACATAAATTATATAACGAAAAGAGAAATAAAATCAATGATGGATTATTGAATGAAATAAGTCTCTATTATTACATTGACACACTCTCTGTCAGCTATCGGTTGTCATTCATCTCTACGTCGACACTTCATTTTATAGTAGTATATACTACCATGAAAATTCATCTGACGTGCAAGTGCATTTCAGTGCATCAATGTGCATTTTTTTTACTAAATACATATAGAACTGAATTTTTTCTTATTTTTTGCATTTTTTTTTTTTTTTTATACAAATAAATAATACTTTTTGCTACTTTTTTACCATATTACTTATATTTTCAATCTTCTTCTATATAAATTTAATTCTAGCTGAAAAAAATTCAGTAATCACAACTAAATTTACTTGTTTTCACAAAAAATTTACTTGTTTGAACTAAATATTTGAAACAATTAAATAACAGTTGAAACAACTATTCGTTAGTTGTGATTACTGACCTTTTTTTCAGTGTACTTATAAGTACTTTTGACTAACTTTGCGCCTACAAGATTTTCTTAATAGACAACTTATTGAATATTAATTATTATTTTATCGTATTATTATATTTAAAGAAAAGAGAAGATAGTTATTTATTCGATTTTACTACAAAGTAAAATCGAAAAAAAAATTAGCCATTCATTTTTTGTATTACAAAATATGTGTAAATCACTAACAGGAAGATTGTAAGAACATTATACTTATAGAAATATAAGTTTTGCAACTTAAAAAATCTCTTGGGTTTCTTCTTAATTTTAATATGAAGCTATAGTTTGGTAAACCGACCTGCACAAAATAGTAATCGGAACATTCTCTATAACATAAATCACAGGTGTAAAATGTATTACCCTACCGACAGTAACCAAAAAATAGAAAATTCCAATTTTACCCCAGTCTCCTCCAAACACGAGGTGCCCTTTGCTTTTCCAACGAGTCGCTCTTGCTTCGTACTTTTGTCTGTTTTATTTTTTGCGATTTTTTTTTACTGGCTGGTTGCGTTCACGGACATGCGGGTCGAGTGGATTTTCTCAGGCGGCAAGCCGCGAGAGGTTGCGGCGCGTTGCGAATTAAAAGCTGGAAGTTTTACGATGAATGCGGCGGCTGCGGCGAGGTCGCGCCGCATACGCGCGTTTCATTCGCGCTCATGCACTCGAGCCGCAAAGAGTCCGTTCGCTGATAAGAAAATTAGTTTCAATTTGTATACGTGAATGCCGGCGTTGTATTCGTAATTGCGTTTAGCTGCAATTATCGTTGCTTTGACGGAGGAGCGAATGAAGGTTCAGGGATTGGAGATCTCTTTCAAATAAAACTATGATTTCTCTACTGATCGATAGCAGCCTTTATTATCATTTATTTATTTGTTTATTTCTTTATTGCATGGATATCACTAAATTTTCACAATATTGTAGGACACACGAGGCAACATAACGTTGATTTTGTATTTAACATAACACCCACGGATTAATTATTTAATAATTTTAATATTAGTTATTTGGTAATACGATATGCTTATAAAAATTTGTTATCTTACAATACACAAAGAAGTTT
>JAWWEP010029882.1:0-14383 GCA_035582995.1 Sycophila quercilanae | reverse complement strand
ACCCACAGCGAGCCGGAAGTCCAATTTCCCGATCGGCGAAACTGGACTTTCGGCCCGCGCGGGTGAAAAATATTTTTTTTTTTAATGAATCGTAAAATAAAACTGTAATTTGTTCTCATTCCTATGCATTGCTCGTAAAAAAAATCGTATCCGTCTATCGCTGTAGGAAAAATCTTTCGATTTCTGTTTGACAAGAGAAAGAGAAGATTTTACGGTCACGAGCTTATCAAGATAACGAAAATTCCGATTTAATTCAGTTACCCCCGGAGAATTTCCTGGGCGAGGCAGAAAGCCCTCAGTCGATCTGACAAAGGCTCTCCTTTTATACACTCGGCAAAAAAAGCGGGCGTAAGACGCGTTAAGTCGGCGCGGCCTCGTAAAATTCGGCGCCTGGGAGGCGAAAATTCGCGAGGGGGGGCCGAAAAGAGTAAATTTCAAGGTTAGTAGCGTAGTCGACGTTTCCGGCGCGCGCCCGGCCGAGGGAAAAGGGAGAGAGACGAGGAGATCGGAATCACGACGGGCCAAGTGACAAAGGAGGTAAATAATTACTTCCTACCGCGACTCTCCATAAATCCCACCCCCTCCCGGCAACGCCTCTCCTTTGCACTCGTCGCCGGCAGCCGCGGGTTTCTTTCTTCCCGGGAAAAGGCACGGGGGAGCTCCCGTCGTGGCTCGATTGACGCGACGCGCCTCTCCCTGTTCCTCCTTTTTTTTTCTTATCCTCTACCAGGATTGAGTCTCCGTTAATGTGTCGCGCAAGTTGAGAGGCGACGTTTTATTTAATATTTCGAGCCTCTCCCTGTGCAAGGTACTCCCTTTTTCGCGCGGTGCATTTGAAGTGATTATTCTGGCGGTTTCGAGAAGCTTTAAAATCTGCTCGGAATTAGTTTTAATGTATTTATACATTCCCTTCTTTCCCTGAATTATTCATCGGCGGGATGAAATATTTCGACGATTCGACGCTGATTTATTAAACCTGTCATATCCGATATCGACACTTTTCAGTTGCGTTTACGTTTATTCAAGAAAATTAAAATTAAATCATCGTATTAATATACCCGTGTCAATGAAACAATTATACCTGTCAACTACCTAAATTTGAATCACCGTAAAGCAAAAAAAAAGTAATTATACTATATTAGTGAAGCAATTGACAATAATTTTAGTATTTCGTCACTAATTCAACGTATAAGAGAAAATTTCATCACCTTTCATTTTAACCCGTCCTCAGATTGTTGGAGTAAGAAATTTCCAAGCCAGTGCAGTAAATTTTAAAATTTGAAAATCAGGACCGAGCCAGGGTTGGGTTGTGTACTATGATGAATATCTTTTCAGCCTTAGATGAGAGTATAAATATGACGCAGCTATCGGCGGCGCGCGGAAAGGCTCGCATATTATTTACGCCTTCGTCAAAATTCATCTCCGAAAGGAAAAGGGGGAGCCCGGCAACGCGCGCAGCCCTCCCTCAATTCCACGCGTAAATTAAACGTAAACTCGAACTCGCGTAACGGGCGCGCCGGGGCTAATCTTAACGCCCGTCGTGTCGCGCTCGGGCGCATCCATAAAACCCGCGGGAAAACAGACGGCCCTCTCGGAGGCCGCCGCTGCCGCTTATCGACCTCTCCTCGCGTGTACACAACACAACCGCGCCGCAGCAGCTTCTTCTTCTCCTCCTTCGCGACTTCCGTTATCGGCCGCTTCGCCGTCTTTCTCCCGGCCCTTCTTTCCTTCTCTCGCTCTCCCCACGCACTTTATTTCCCCCGGCTTCTCTCAATTTATTTGCGCGCTTCCCTCATTACCGAGGCCCCCTTTTATTGCATTCCTATATCCGACACCCCATCCCACCTCCCTCGCTCTCTCGGCGTCCTTTTTTTAAGCCTTATCTGCATCCGGGCGGAGGCTTCGGTTTAATCGATCCCCGCCACTTTTATATATTCAGCCGAGGAGTTTATCGCACTGTACTCCAAAGGCTTTCTTCGTTTTGTCTATACGAGCGCGCGACCGTTTAATTCGTCCACCCTCACCTTGCAACAAACTTCCAGTTGAACGGTCGCGCGATTTATTAAGCTATATTTTTAGCAAGTAGCTACGGTGATTGTAAGATTACTAATTTTTCTTTCTCTTTTTTTTGTTACAGGTGAGTTGGAGATAACATTTTTGCTATATTTTATTTTTTTGTTGGATTGATGGGTGAGTTATTCCTTGAACTTTGTGCTTTCTCGTGAAGAAAGCTTTTCTTATCGAATAGCGAGGAGCAGCTATATTAAAAAGTTACCCCTGCTAATATTGACATTGTCGCATATTTAATTACGCTTTATTAAATTTTTCATCGAGTCATCTCACATTTTAATTCTAAGGAAATATTTTTAATATTAATTCAGTTAACATGAGTAATAAACATCTAAGAGAGTTAACGACGTGGCAAAAACGGTAAAGCATGACGTGCATAGAAATATGTATAAGTAGGTTTGACATAATCTTAAGGGGATGCAGTATCTGTAGCCTTAAGGGTATATACGCACATACCTGACCTACTTTACCGTTTGAGATATCAACGTCAAAGTTTCATTTTACGCGAAGAAAATTTGTAAAATATATTTTTTCGAAAAGTACCTTTAGAAAATTATTAATAACAGTATTATAATTTAAAGAGTATATGCAAATACTGCTTGAATAGTATAATCTCAGAGATACGACAATAAATACGTAGAGATTAAAAAACATTAAAATAGCAATTAAATCAAAGACACGATAGCACGAATCAACCCCTGTTTATTTAACAAAGAATAACTAAATCTCAGACGGTAAAGCAGACCACCAGTAGCAAGACCGCCACCACCACCGAGGGTAAACCCAAGCGCATGCGAGACACACCCTTGCGAAAAAAAAGCTCATTGTGCTTCGAGAGTTCGGCTTTAGAGCCTCGGTGCGGCCGAGAGGAGGGGTAGGAGCGCGCGCACACAGTATGCCGGGAACGCAAAACACCCTTTGCCGAGCCTCGCCCCCCGAGCTCGCCGTTGCAAGTGTTGTTATGTGTGCGTGCCCCCGAGGTCCGGCGAATACTTCGGGGCCTCGCAGCCCCGGCATTCTTTCGAGGCGGCAACTTCGGGGAGGCACACTCTTTCCCCAGCGCGTGTCCTCGTGCTCCTCGGTCGCTCCTTGATTTTTCCATCAAGGAGCCGGGGACAGGGGTGCGGCCCTTTTTTCGGCGGTGGTGGCGCCGTCCGTGTAAATTAGTTTTTTGCGCCGGGGCAAACAAGCCGCGGCGACGAGAAACTTCTGTAGTGGCGTCGGTATGAAAAGTTAATCTCACTTTAGCGCCGCTCGAACGCAGTAGTTTTTCATAATCCATCAGTGAGGGAGAGACCAGATTGCCGGCTGTAATTGATCGATGCCCCCGGGGCGAGCTACGAAATGCGCTTCCAGGTGTATATACACGTATACCTCTCGCGACGGGATTCCTTCCTCCGTCTTCATTTTTTCGCTCGTTAATTACGCGTGGAATCGAATGTTTTTGTCTTATCCATCAATATATATATAATTCAAACGACTCTCGAGAGGCAGGGCACTTTGATAGATCGGCATGATTAAAGCTCGTCGCAGGAGATTCACTTGAAGTTCGCGTATTTCCGATTTAGACGACGTGTTCTCGCGGAAACAGCTGTAAAGTGATAAATATTTCATCGGCTCGTCGCGAGATACCACCGTCGATCGGCGGAGTTTCAATTACTTTAATCGAGCGCATTTTCATGCGCGCGCGAGCCCCGAATGCATTTCGGCCGCTTTATATAACTTCAATTTCGCCTTTTGCGCCGCGTCATGGGAAAAAGATTGATAACATTCAATACCTCAGCGAAGGCCTTTGCAATTTGCTGGCTTAATCAAACGCGATCGATAAATTCCGATTGGGCGTAATATCGCTCACTGCGCGGGCATGATTATTAAAAAAAAAAAGCGAGGCGAGTGTACAGCGGCGGTCGCGTGTAAAAACAGCCTGCGCTCGTTATAACGGCGTCGAACTTTTGCGCGAGGCCAAAGTTTTACGAGACCGCGAGAGACGGAGATCATCCCATTACTTTTATTGGCCGATATTCCGCGACGCGCAGATGTCGACGCTCGTTACAAGCGGCGAAGCCAATCGCGGACTTCAGCTTACGAGGGGTACTGAGAGGAAAAAAAAAAAGAGACCGAGGGGGAGTATGTAAATCAAATCCGGGGATTACGCGCCGCGACCCCGCCGTTATTAGCGGAGTAGACGTCGTCGCCGCGCAACAGCTTCGATCGTGCGGTGAGATTTTTTTTTTTTTTTCGTCGACCTATACCTCCGCCACGAGTTCTCTTTTATCCGCGACTTTTCTCCGCGATGACTCGTTTCTTTTTTTTCTCTTTTCTCTCCTCCGTCTTTCGCGGCGCCCCTTTTATTCTCGTTCAATCTCGTTACGCTCTTACCCGAGTATTATTTCCCCCGGCCAGTTTCGCGCTCTATTTTGCCGCGTTCCGTTAATCTGTCTAGCTTTCTTAATAATCTCCTCTTCGCCTTTTTGCGCCCGGCGCGTGTACTACTAGCGTTGCTGACTTTAATCTGCGGAGGCGGCGCGCGCGCCTCGCTTTTCTTCATCTTTTTCTTTTTTTTTTCTTTTTCCTTCACTTTTCTTTTCGCGGAGCAGCTCTCACCTTTCTGTGGCCGGCGCTATCCCTTATTTCGCACGACTTTTATGTGAGAAATTCCGTCGACTACGGCGGAACTGAAACGTCTATTTGGCGTTTTATTGAAAAATTCGATTATATATATTTCTTTTGAATGGAAACTTCGTGCCGTAGTAGATAATGCGTCTTTCAAATGCCTCTTTTTTTTTACGAGAAAACTTGAGAGAAAAATCTTTGGCGCTTTATACTGTTTATTAAATTGAGCGAGCAGTTCCTTTTTGCCCCCTCGGCGAAACACGAGAACAATGAACTGGAAAGTTTGTTTACGTCTGCGCGAGGAAACAATCGTATTTTCGAATATCACCTTATTTCCCGTCACGCCTCGCGCTCCGAGAAAATTTCAGTAATTTTCTCCCGAACGAGCGAGTCACAAAAGCGCGCAAGCGTTCGATACTTTTTACCGGACAAACTCAAACAGCATTGATAAAAAAGTAGTCGTATCTTTTAAAAGCGTGCGTCGAAAAAAAAAGCCGCCACAAATCTCGCATATAATGCTCGCATATACGCTTGCCGGCCGCGTATCCGCACATCAGCCTCCCGACCACAGTGGCCGCACGTCTCCAAACGTGCAAACAGCTAGAGCACGCGAGGGGAGGATGGAGAGAGAGTGCAGCCAGATAGAATCGCTCGCAGGGGGATGGAGGAGGGGGGGTTGGCCACGCAGAGACAGACAGAGTCGTCGCCCTCGGCGGCCCATTGATAAGCGGCCGAGGGGGCTCGGGATGATCCTTCTGTTTTAATAACGTCTGGCACACTGCCCTGCTAATGTCCCGCGGACCTTATCGCCCCGCGCCCCGCCGCCTGTTTGTCTTTGTCTCGCCTCGAGGCGGCGAGGGGGTGGCCGTCTTACTCAGCGGGATCTCGCGACTCCTCGGGCTTTTCGCGCTCGCGCCCACTCCTCGACAATTAAGTCGTTCCGTCTCTCGCCGATTTGTTTGTTCGAGGAGCGCCCGGGGAAGACACTGCCGGAATTAGACCATTGAGTCCGACGACGACTGCTGGGCGCCAGATAATTCGACGCCACGCGCAACTCTCGCGAGAGGGCTTCTTTTGTTCGTCGGTTGGGAATTGTTTATTTAGCTCGTTTACGGATTTTCGAGTGATCCGACGATCTTTCGACTTAATTATTTCATTGTTTCGTTCTTTTCTTTTCTCTTTTTTTTTAATTCAAGTCAGTGAGTATAGAGGTTGGAAAAGGATTATTTTCTATTTTCAAATGTATGAATCTTTTATTTCCATATTTCCGATAATTGAGTGTACCTCACGTTTCTATTTCGAAATCGACCAAAAGTAAACTGAACAATCCAGCTGGGTCTAATTATTCTTTCAAATGATATTTCGCTTGCCCGCTTTTTAATTAAATTTCTCCCTGGTTTGATCGTAAATTTTTTTTAGCCCCTTCTCCCTCCCTCTAAATTTCACACTGCGCAGTAAAAAATCGAGTATCATATGGAATAGGCTACATTCATATTCTGTAGTTATCAAAAATAGTACTTAATATTTCTTTAACATCGTTTAAATTTGTGTGCAAAAAATGAGCATTGCTATAACGGGGACATATTTCAATCTAAAAGGCATATCAATCAAATATTCAGGATTATTGATAATCAATGTATTCATGCTAACAATAGGACTAGAATTTAAAAACACAAAAATGGTAAAATTAACATTATATTTTAAATATTTTGCTGTTAAATTTGAGCTCTATTTTTAGCCCGCATACTCCTCGTTTTCTCATAAAACTTCACGTGCGAAAAAATAAAAGAAAATACGCGCGAATACCAAGTCTGTCTTTCAATAGAAAAAAAGGAACAAAAAAAAAAACACAAGCAGAACGAAGCATCAGAGAGTAGGACAAAAGGTCGGGGGCGAGGCTCGGTGAGAGCGATAGCTCAGCGACAAAACGTGGTTTTCGCCCCGCGCGAAAACACAAGACGACGAATCTCCCTTTGCACACGCGGACTAACGCTCGCCCTGCCGGCGCATTAACGCTCGCCCACCGAGCTTCGGCCAACTGCGGCGTTGCGTAAAACAAAATCACGAACGCACAATGAGACTTTCAACGGACGCCCGCGGTCGCTCTCCCCTGGCGAGGGGCCGTCGGAAAAAAAAACCGCGGAACGTTCCGCTTCTCGCGCGGGACTATGGCTGTTGCACAAGGGAGAGAACATTTTCTATGGTTAATGAGGTCGGCTGGATCGATCGAGGTCTCCAGGATAGGCGTGCGAATATAAACGCAGAGACACTGCCCAAATTTCTCGTCGCTCGTTTTTCGCTGCATAATTCGACCATTATCCCACATTGGTGACAAATTTTGCCGTCGTGTTTTGTTCGAGCGAACAAAATTGTCCCGGAAGATCTAAGTGCGTAATCGCATTGGGCCATTATAACCAGAATCGGTAAAAATTTCGGCGATAAAAGCATTATGCGGCTGTGGACGGTAGTAGCGATCGACCGATGGTCGATAAATGAAAGAAATATGAATATTCGTAGAAGTCGATCGAAGCGGCAGAAGCCCGTGCCCTCGGCGACTTTCCGCGCGAAGAGAAAGGGTATACACCTAACGCGCGAATTACACAGGGATATCGACGGTCGGCGGATTGGCTGGGAAACTCGATGGGAAACCTTTCTCTTGTTCCTTTTCATCGATAAGCCATCAGCCTGAAACCTGACCTCCCGCGCGCACCCACACCGTCTCTCCCTTTTCTCGCTACACCACATCTATCGCCTCGTCGTCCCCGCCGCGTCGTTATATTCTAATAATGTCTGGCAGGCTGCCACGCCGACTTCTTAGTGAGCGGTCGCGCGTATCATCCCTTGCCTTTTCTTTTTCGCGGGGAATAGAGCGACGACGTGTGAGCGTCGCTCGGGGTCTTCCCGAGCGCTTGTGTATGCATCTCTTCTCCACGCGCTTGCTTTATCAATTATTTCGAAAATAATAATGGCTTTCAGCGCTTTCGAAGCCAATCGATATATACGCTTTCGAGTATCGGTGGGTAATCCAGTTTCGCGAAAGTATGCTATTATTTCTCCTTAAGCCTGCTCTTTATTGTTCGCGGCGAAAACTTTAAGTGGTTTTGATAAAATTATCTGTTGCAATTTTTCATCTTGGTAAAAAAAAAGAAATGGCCGTATGATTTACGCGGCTTTCTTAGAGGTGCTTGTACTTATATCTGTCGCAAAAGTACTAGGAATCGTTCATTTAAAAAAAAAAAAAAAAAAAAAAGAAAAATATCTTTTACGTGAAGGAGATTCTATCGTTTTGAAAAATTATAGTCAACCTAGATTATGCTGACTTTATAAATTGTAGAAACTGCTACGTTAAAAATTGTTTTTATTGCTGTTTATGCATACTTTGCATCTTTCATCGCTAGTACTTGTTTGTGACTCACGTTTTTTAAAAAGCGATTCATTCCACGCAGCCTCGCGGTCCCAACGCATACCCGCCACATATCTTTGTCATTTTTTTTACATCGCACTTCCTGTGTACCTTAAGTCTTAATATGAAATCCAACTCGAAGAGAAATAGTACAGCAATTATTAACATAAAATTACTATGTTCTTCTCCAACGACGTTGCTTAATTCTGCTGATAATCCGAGGTTTGTGTCCCGACCATCCTGTCAAAGTGTCGGCAAACAATTTATTATATTTGCAAACTAAATGTTAAAAACCTGCAATATTTAACCTTCAACGGCGTCAGTTGACTTCAGCAAAATAAATAAACGCCGCAAGTAAAGCACGTAAAGTGCAAACCGCGTGCTCTCGCATCCATATGTATTTTTTTTTTTTTTTTAATTTACCCGCAGCACAAAAGTAACGGTGCATCCGCTATTTTCAATTAGCAAATGAATAAATAACAAAATGCGTATGAAATAAATAATCGCAAACAAACTGCTCACTTCGGCGTAAAATAAATTAATTGAAAAGCGCACGGCATGCGTGAGGCTAAAGCGAAAAATTATTTACCGGTGTACATACTAAGAGACTCGATCATTGTTACAGCTCTTGGCGCGCGCAGGCTATCGCATTATTGTCAGGCCGGGCGAGTTAGCTCACTTAATAATCGAGCGTGCGAGGCGCACTTTGCAGAGACACGCAATATTCCGGCGAGCAAGCGCGTGGCAGCCGAAGGATAATCCCGCGATTTATATAATTTACGCCTCTGCCGGGCGCATTACCGCCTCGCGCCGAGATTTAAATGCGCGCGACGTTGGCGAGGATGATTTGTGTGACTGCCGCGCGCTTTATACTCTCCACTCTCCCCCCCTCGGGCTCGCGTAGTTCTACGCTGTAAAGACGTTAGCGTCGGCTCGCTCCTTTTTTTTCTGCGACTCTCTCTCTCCCTCTCATTTTCTCTCTCGCGTACTCCCCGAGTTTAACGGACTTAATTGTTACACCTGTTCACGGTCGCCCGCGAGTAACAGGTTTTATAAAACGGACGCGCCGAAACCGCGCCGTCGGGGGGAAGCTCCTCTTTTTCGACGGGATTCGCTCTCGCGCCGTGAGAAAGTTGGAAAAACGAGCCTCCGGCCGTATAATTGTCTCGGCTGTGTACCGGGAATCCAGCGGCTCTCTTACGTGCGCTCAAGGCTATGGAGTGAATTAAGATATCGCGCGCGAAAAGTCTGGTGTCATCGTAAATATTTTCGGTAAGGATCTCGTTTATTCTCGTTTACTCGCTTTTTGGTGACTTTTTTTACGTGTAATTCACACGCAAGTCCGAATTACTGCCTTATCTTCCATTTTTTATCTCTGGAGAGAAAGAAGAGGAGAAACAAGCGCGGAATTTCGAGGGCAAATATGTCAAAGGCGCCACGTTGTTCGGGGCGAGAACAAAACCGATCTTCCGGTGCGAGGATATTAAAAGTTACACAATCTTTTGTTGGGGAAGAGGATGCGAAGGGGAGGAAGAATCGGACGAAAGTATTCCAATAAAGGAGAGCGAAAAAAAAGTTCGTGTGGCCCTCAAAGCGAGAAAGCGTAAGCAAGGCGGCTCGCCCTTCTATACAAATGTTGCCCGTCGACACGAAGAAAGCAGGCCCGGCGTCAGTCGCGGAGGAATCGAAAAATGAAATTTCTTCCGAGTTTGCCACTGACGTCTCGCAAATTAAGATTTTTTTACCCGCAGCCTACCCCTGGCGTTTGACACATTTTTTTTGGTATCGCGCGACTCCACCCTGTCTTTTCTTGTCGTCATCATTTTCGGGAGGAATTCCGCCGAAAAAATCCCGGTGAGCGTCGTATGTCAATGTCAGATGAACCGAAGATTTTCGAATTTATTTTTTTCAGTTCCCTATAAATATTTTTTACAATAGAGTTTATTTTTATAATGTTGTTGATAAAAATGTTATACCTTCGATTTTCTCGTTTTTATCGCATTACAGATAATCGAGTATGAAAGGAAATCTCGTAAAAATGCTCATTTGAAAACTTTTGGGAAGCAGAGGATAAAAGTGAATTGCACAACTCCGAGTTTGGCTTTAAGGAAAATCAATATGGCGAAAGAAAAAAAATTGCAATATATCGATATAATCTCCAATTTCTCTCGGACTTCTGTCTCAGTGGGGCGAAAAATGACTTCGAAAATGGCTGTAGCGGCCAACTTTATTTTTACGCTTTTACCGAACTTTTCTTTGCCTCGCACGAAGAACTTCAAATGACGCTTAACTAAATTATCTTTAAACTGGGCAGCGAAAGAGTGACATTTGCCATCTGCTAAAGAGAAAATTAACTTCATTAGACTTTCCATTGAGTTTCATTTTAATAATTTTAATTTAATTACACCCCTTACGAACTTAAAGAGTCGAACTTGTCCATCAAGCGCTCGAAACTGCTCCCGATAGAAAAGTCGTTTATGCAAATTCGCCGAGGTTAATCGAATTAAAACGAATTCAGAATACCCACCTCGATCTGCTTGTGTTTTGCGATAAAAAGCTCGCGTCAGCCAATCCACTCGAGAGCTTGCAGAGTCGTATTTGAACCATCGGCCGTCGTACGAAATTAACGCGTAACACAAAGGGAGCTCCCCTCGACCGAGCGCGGTGCCCTTTTAAAAATAGAAACACCGCGAAAATTCCGTCTTTTAACGTCGTCCCGTAAACCCGCACGAAATCTCCACGCGGCTGTCCCTCCCGCGCGTCCCACACCTGGGAGCACGTAATCCCGGCCAAAATGATGGCGCGTCGCGGTTCATCTCGGGGCGAAAAACTAATTTTCCCTTTTTCCGGGGCGCGTGCGCGCCATCCCGACCCTCCGGCCTCTGCCGCCCTTCTGAAAAGAACACGGAAAATATCCCAAGGGACTCGTGAGCCGGCGAGTTTAGTGAATGATTCAGCGAGCCCAGCCGCAACGCGCCTCCCCAACGCGGCCCGGGGGGGGGGGGGGGGAGGGGAGAGTCCTCTCTCTGGCCCCGACGTCCTTGGAGAAAGGTGGGGACGAGACGCGAAAATTACTTCTGTCGAGACGTATGTTTACGGACGCTCGAAGTTGCGTCTCTGCACGTGACGTCGCCGCGCCCGTTTCTTTGATGATTCGCTTGGCCGCGAAGACGTTTTTGCGCCTGAATATCGCCCCGACTCCCCCTTTTTACAGTCGAAGGTCCGACCACCGCCGTCGAGGGCTTTTCCCGGGCTATTCCGACGTCACGGAAACGAGAAAACGACCGCCGCTTGGGAAACTTCCGCCGGTCCGCGGAACTAGGTGCGCCGAGCCACTCGATTGAAAATTTCAGAGAGCTCCGTCTGAAGACTTTTAGCTCGAAAAATTTTGCTAAGGTTTGTAAAAAAAACTTAATAATAAAATTACACTTGGAAATTGATTTTACAATTTTCAACAATTCTTTGATAGCGAAAGATGTACAGTTTTTAAAAAATAAATGAATGCGAATATAAAAGATAATGTTCTGTATAATCGCCTCGTGAAATTCTGGTCGAACAGCGGATTGTGATTTCATGTTAACGGATAACTATGCTGGATGTGTAGCCGGGGAGTTAACCTGTCGAACGAGGCCATTTCAAGTTTTGGTACATTTGCCCGAATGGCGTTATTTGTCTTTCAATCAAAATTAACTGCCTCCTAATTCTGCGAGAGAGGCGAGCACTTTGACGCCGTCGATGAGTCGTGAAACGCCGGTGAGTCCGAAGCCAGTTCGAATTGGATGAGGGAGTAGAAGAGAAAACGAAAAAAAAGAGTCGAAGTGTGCGAATTAATGAGGTAAAGGAATGGACTTTAATGGGGACGAATTGAAGAGAGGTTTTTTTTTTTAAATCCGTCAAGGGTCTTTTCCGATTGCTGATAACGACGCACCGTTGAAAAAGAACGAGCTTCTCCCCTCTTTTTTCATTGTAAATCGAATTGAATGGAGAACTTCGAGGGGATGATTTTACAATTAATGGCTGTAGATCAATTCACAATAAATAACAGCAGATATTCAAGGCACACTAGCTGTGGAAAGCTCTCCAATATTACCAGGCCCTTGTCGTCCATAAACCATACACCGACTGTATCAGACTTTCGAGTGTATAACCCGGTGCGCGAAGTGGAAAAAGAAGTGCGTCGGGCTCGAGAGGACCGAAAAAATCGATGTGGGTCCATCGACGGACAAATCGAGTCGAAAACACGTGAGAGGAAGTATAAAAAGTGCGGTGACGGTGCGCGAGGCCGTCGCCATTAGCGAAATCGCGCAACCCTCGTAAAAGCGAGCCGCGGCCGTTAGCAAATCAGAGTAAACAAGGGCGCGGCGTCGTCGTCGTTTTTTTTTTCCATTAATGTGAATGGAAGCGCGAGTCCCGATTGCGCCGCTCTCGCGAAATCATGTCCCGCCGAATTTCAATCACCGGGGACCCTCGCGTGTGCCATCCGAAATATTGGAAGAGTCGCGCGCGCCGAGCGGCCTCCAGATGTGCGCCCGGGCTACCAATAAATTCCAGAGAGACGAGATCGAATGAAACTTCGGATTCGATATAGTACGAGCCGACTCTTTTTTTTTGCCCAAAAAAGAAAAAAAGAGTGGCATAGATGACACGAGGATTGGAACGCGTATGCGCCGATTTTTTTTTTTACGGAGAGGTGCGCGCCGGAGGCGCTCTTTTCTCTGGTCGTTCGGCTCTCGCGCGAAATTTGATTCGACGCTTTTGTCTGAGGTGGGACTATCTAATATTTACGGGATTTAGCAATTTATTATTGAAAATGAATTTTGTTCGCTCGTTAAAATATCAATACGCGCAAATAACGACGGAGATGACTTTTAATGGGCTTGGAAAACTGAAGCGTATTTTTGATACCGTCATGCCTTTTCTGGACAGACTTGCTGAAATATTCACTGTCCACTTATCCTCATAAAAAAATACAGCGTTAAAATAAGTATAATTCTATTTCTCTATATAAGATAGCGTCGTTCAATCTTTATAAACTCGTAAGTGAAGCTCCGATTTAAAAACAAAGTTATAAAAAAATGAGCAATAAAAGTTGGATTGTATTCGCCTGAAACGTCCTGTAGTATTTATTTTCATGCCCATCGATCGGTTGCATAAAAAAAAATGGCAGACGCTCGCCATCGCCGAATCTAATTTCATAAAAGAGCGATAAATTCAGAATATAAGGGGTAGGGAGAGCTGAGCAACGAGAAGGGATAAAATCTGCGCTATTTCTCAAAAGCGTAGCTCGTTTTCTCGCATTGTTTCATAATGGGCAGCCTGCGAGAGCGCGCGACGGCGATAAATTTTGATAATCTCGCGGCAGACGCGTCGTCGAATTTTCTCGCACCCCACACGCCGCCCCTCCGCTTTTTCGCCGCTGTTCTGCGGTCGAGCCTTGCCCCGGCAACACAAGCCCGTGTCGGAGCGCTCCCTCTCCTTTATCAATGGCAAATTTTACCGTCTCGCCAAACGAACATTTTCTCTGTAAATTTTTCAACAACGTGCCGCTCGACTGACAGTCGCTCGACGCGAAAATTTTTCGATCGTACCGTATTTTTCCCCCCCTTTTTTTTTTTAATAAAAAAAGAGGGTACGACTGCAAATGGAGTCATGAAAATAGCCTTTGAGCCATAAAAATTCAAATTTTCGAAATGTCTGGCGATTTCGAATTTTTTTTCCCTGGCGAGCGGAGCGCAGTGTTCGCCCTGCGGAAAAAAGGGTGAACGAGCGGAGCTGAAAATTAACCGCGGAACGCGACTGTTTCTTCTCTCCGGGCCCTTCTATATAGCTCCGTCCGAGCCGCGGCGGGTCTATCGCGCTCTCTCCTATGTGGACGACGCGGCCGCGTATACGGAGCTCGTCATTCAATGGCCGGAAGCGTAATTAGTTAATTACGTCCAAGTGCGCCGCCGCCGATATCGGATCGCGCTCCTTCTTTTTTACCTCTCGCTCCCCTCCTGACTCTCGCCGAGTTCGCTTCCTCTTCGTGTGTATAGTGGCGAGTCCACGCTAGCCGCGCTGTGCACTTTTACTGCCTTTTTGTAGAATACGTTCAAGGATACACGCGACATTGGATTCAGCGGATCGAGGCATAATGTGCCAGAAATATTAAAAAAGTAATGAAGATAATTGAAAGATAAATTCGTAACTGAAGATCGTCGTCAGATAAATTTTCTTAAGGACGTTCTCCGGCAAATCAAATTTCTTACAATTTTTTTTTAAATTAACAGGAAATGTTCTTTAAAGTGTCCTTTATAA
>JAWWEP010029871.1:0-14383 GCA_035582995.1 Sycophila quercilanae | reverse complement strand
GCGGCACCAACTCCCCATCAGCCCGGTAAGCAACATACCCGAAGCGTCGTCGACGCGATCCGACCTCCCGCTCGCGGGTCCGCAAGTCAGAAAGAGAAAGAGAACAGTCGCCTCGGAAGCGACCTCGGCGTGTGCACCGTCGACTACAGGCGCGGTCCGTAAAGATTTTTCAGTCCTCTCGCTTTCATTGACCTTTCGGAGCAGCTCGGCACAACTCCGCGATGGTATACGATGCAGGAAGCACAGCAACAAAAACAAAATCACGTACGATTCAACTCTGATAGCGCGCCTAGTCAAAAAGAGAGGACCAATCGCCTTGAGGTCCGAATTCGAAAGGCTCCCTGCGGGCGACTCTCGCGATCGATTTGCCTTTAATTCTCCCTGATTCACTTTATTATTATTATTTTTTTTTCTTTAATTCGCTTGTTTTACGACACAAACGAACGAGAAAGGCGATAAGAAGTTTGGCCGGTATTATCCGCGCGGAGACTTTTGTTTCTCACCGATAAGAGACTTTTTCATTGCGCGCAATTTTAATGAGCCCGAGAACTTTCGGGTAAATACAGCGAGAGCATTTTCTCGGCTTTCCTTGACTTCCGAGTTTATTTGGCCGCTCCGCGCGGCGAACTGTTTTGTGTGCTCGTTTGCATGCACAGACGGTTCGATGCATTGATAACGTTAAAAAAAAGCCCGCGATCTATTAATAAACCGCTCGCCTTTGCTCGGCAGCTTGATTATGCAAAACTGGCTAATACTGGGGTGTGCGAATCGCTACGCCCGCGCTTCAAGAATTTAAAAAGAAATAAAAAAATCGGTTGTCATAATTGAGAAGTTAACATAATTACGCGAAAACCAAGCGGTGGACAAAGTAAAGTATAGTAGTGAATTTGTCGAAGGAGGACAACGAGCGTTTCGTGTTCATTCGGATATTCGCGTAATACAGTAGCCGTGTTTTCTATTCATCAATCACTTAGGAAAGCACCTGACCGCCTGTCTTCGATCATTCGCACGCGTGAACCCCCGGTGCGATGCTCGCCCTGACCGATCTACACTGTGTACACGCATACATTTATGTACATTAGAAATTCGAGCGGTTCGAGCATACAATCACAAAGTTTTTGGTTTAGATTAACAACTGGGCAAACGAATGCAAGAATCTTAATACAATCCGACGTCGTTTCTTCTCTCACGTTTTCTTTACATCTTTTTTTACTGCTCACAGCCCGCAGGCGGCTATTTAAATAATTTGCGCATTTGTATCTCGAGGGAATTTCATTAGTTTAAAAAGGGGCAAGAAGTACGAAACAAGTGCGCGGGCTTTGATCACGATTTTCATTGATTATTATCATTGTTCGCCGAAAAGAATGACGCAAATTTGAACATTAAAAATATAAAGAGTGCATGTTATCGGCGAGCTCTTTTTTTTCGCTTTGTTTGCGACTTAACGACAATAAACGCACACTTATTGTTTCTTTTTTTTTCTTGTTTCTTTCTAACCGGGCCATTAAAAACACTTAGAGCCCGTAATAAGCGGTATTATGTAAAAAGTCTCAATGACACGAGTCGCTGTTGTCACAAGCCTGCGATAAATCGCTGTTAATGTTTTATTGCATTAAAAACACGTGGCACACTCAGTATGAATTATTCCTCGCCGAGAGTATACGCCGGGCCAACAACATTATAACTAGATAGACATATTCGATTCGATTAAAACGAAATTTCAGGCTTCAATCAATGCGAAATAATTCATTCTAATTACGCATACAGCAACCGAGTGTTTGCACAGCGCGCATAATTACACCTTTGTAACGACCAACGTTTCTTTGCCACCGTCGGATATATAGAACGATCAATTACCGCTTGACGTTGAAAAAAAAGCAAGATATAGATCGCCGGCCAATTAAGCGCGACGCCAGCGAAAAAAGATTTGGACATACTAAACGGACAACAAACCGCGAGCGGAGTCGAGAAGTTCGGAGGGAGGAAGAAAAAAAAAAGGAGGAAGACAGCGGTGGTGTCGCAGCGAGCCGAGAGATACGCCGCGGCGTCTCATTAACGATATAGCATCGCGAGTAATCGAATTGTAACTGCAATTACTGCGGCCAGGAAACTGCAGGTAGCAGCGCGGCATCCCCTCCCGAATCCTCGCTTAGCTCGCGAGAGGCGAATTTCCCGTGGCGAACGGAAAGTTCGCCGAACGCGAGTATTATACGCGCGCTGACACATATTCGCCCCTGGGAAGGCTTCTTTCTCTTTTTTCTTGGCCGTGCGATCGGCCGAGGCGAGAGACGGAGAAAAATGGAGAAATTCGCGCGGGTTTAGGCGACGGCGTTGTATATATGCGTTATATGCGCGTAGCTTTTCTTTTTCTTCCTTTCGTGAAAGTGCCGTACGAGGCAGAAACGATCGATGTCGTTTTCGCTACTTCTATTTTTAGCTTGCTGCGATTAGCGTTATTATTCTTTTTTTTTTTTTATTATTATTTAGCATCGTTCTAACGATCACGCTCGTGAGTTTCTTGCGACGATGGTTTATTAATTCGACTTAGTTTTTTATTGTTATTCTATTGAAGGAAATTATCAACTTGGGTATGCGTGCTTTCGGAGTATTTAAATATTAACGACTGTGCAGCTGCATATAAATGCATTATTCAAATTCAGCAAGGAATTACGAATCGCGCGAGGTACAATAGCATCTGGAGCGCCACCGTCTAATAGTGACGTCGCAGTCATTATTAAATCAGCATCAATTTTATATTCTTTATCCAATAAAATGTTAATTATCTACGTATAAATGTTAAAAATACATATAAGTAATAAAAGATAAATTAAATTATATACTTTAACATCGAATCAATCTTTCATCCTCGTAAGTGTATTATTTCCACGGTTGAATGACTTTTTCTTTTCGCGAGCAACTTTTTCTTGCTGCGTAACGAAATTAATTCGATAGAACATCGATAATCGAAAAAAAAGAAGGTAAATAAAGTCGAAAATCCGTCATTTCCAATGAAGCGTACCGTAAAACCACTTCAAAGTTTCACGCACGCATATAAGGAATAAAGGCTATTTACCGAGTCCACTCGCTGGAAGGATTCCGCTCCCTCTCTCTTTCTCTCTCGCGCTAGCAGTGCATTTATATATATACCTATACCGATAGGCGCGCACAATAAGCTGCAGCATCCTCGACTCTTCCTTCCCGTCGACTGACAAAGTAACGAGAAAAGATGATCGGATCCTCGACTACTTTCTATAGCCGCCTTCCACGGCCCGCGCGGATTTTCACCCACCGAGTGAGCCTCGGGTATATTAACAGCGTCGCTTAGCTACTCGTGGATGCAACGAAAATTCCATGCGACGAATTTTGCTCGCCCTTTGTACGTATATACATGTACATG
This sequence comes from Sycophila quercilanae, assembly GCA_035582995.1. Lineage (NCBI taxonomy): Eukaryota > Metazoa > Arthropoda > Insecta > Hymenoptera > Eurytomidae > Sycophila > Sycophila quercilanae. The sequence continues at coordinate 10,986 of JAWWEP010029871.1, read as the reverse complement.
TGTGTGCGTGCATGCGTGTGTGTGTAGTGTCGGTGCGAGTCAAGTGCAGCGGGAGAGTTACCTCGGGCTATTTTCGATGGCCGGCCCTTCACACGTGCGGAATTTTCATTTACGCGGAAGCGACGCACTTGACTCTCCGACGTTCATTATAATCGACCGGCCGTTTTTATTTTATATATTATTAATTTATTTATTTTATTTATTTTTATTTTTCATTATACGATGCGTGATTTAGCTACGTGCAGATTCTCTTTTTTATTTTTAAGTTACATAACTCGATAAGGGAAAAGTTTTATTATTCTTTTATTATTCGAGCACTGCGGATTGGACGGAGATCGGGGAGGAAGTGAAGGGCATATATATATATATATATATACGCGTTGGATTTGATTTTTCTTACTTCATGCCGCGCGGAGAGTCGCATGGCGCTGACCTAAATTCGCCAAGTCACTTAAGAATTTAAGGCAAATTATTAACTTTGCCGCACTTTGAAGAATCCGGCTCCTGGTGCTATCGGGAATTGTCGGGAATGCCTCGCCAAATTTTCATTATAACTTCCTTCGCCGGCAATTATTTTATAAATAACCGCTCGCGCGGAACTTGAGCGTTTACCTTCCGATGATTTTCAGTTCATACGCCCGGCGCGCGCTCGCGAATCCTCCTTCTGCTCCTTTCCTCCGAAATAAAGTGGGAAAGTTTTCTCCGCGGCGAGTGGAACAAATGTCGCGTACAAGTTTTCTCTCTTTCTCTCTCACTCTCTCGCGGAAACTTTTCCCAACCCGCCCGGGCGGATTCGAGCTCCCTGCACTCTCGGCGAAATATTCAAAGAGCCGCGCGACAGTGGGACACAAAAGGAGCTGGAAAAATCACCCGCACGATTCGTACACTTTTGGGGCATCACGTGGAAGGTTATATAGAGTGGCTCAAATTGGAAGTCGACTGGAGTTTAAAAATTTTACGATCCTCCTTCTCCTTCCCCGTTCCATAGTCCCTCGCTCTCTCATCTTTCGCTTCTTTAAAACTTGTAATTTAGCGGCGGGTACGAGCGCAAGACGAATTTTCCTCTTTCGTCTCACTTATTCATGCCTAGATAGTCTCTCGCTTTTTACTCGGGACTTGCGCCTTTGCGCGCGGACGTGCACTTTTAATTTCTTCGAAAATTTCAGCGGCAAATCGTCAAGCGAAATTTTTTAAGAGCCTCGCGTTTTGCAAATTGCATCGCGTTTTCATACCCGCGTAGGATTATACGTTCCTTCGAGAATGTCTACAGTTTTATTCTAATTTCACTGTACTTAGAGGAGTAAATTGCTGTTCTTTTTTTAGTATTCATGACTTTCTAATTGATGGACGTTCGAATGTTTTACTGCTTGTTAAAAGAAAATTAAAGTAATTTATTTTGAGAAATAGTGACGGTACGAAAAGTTAATAAAAAAAATATATTCTGAAATTACAACTTTCTTAGCTGCGAGTTTATTAAATCGTCGAGCTCCACAACGAAACAATGTAGCTAATTTATTAAAGTTAACGGAGATTTTACTTTATGATGCCATTAAAACTTTTAAGCCTCCTTAAATAAAACAAAGCAGTTAACAAACTATTAAGCATAAAATAAACAACTGTACCTACTTTTTAATATTAATAAACATAACGTTAGCCTACGAGAAACGTAACTAGAAATTAATTTACAACTTGGTCCTCATTAATAACTCGATCTTTCCTCATCGTGAAACGTAATATAAATAAATCGCAGTTCAAACACCTGCAGGTTCTCCCTCGGCGTCTCATTAAAGGGAGAACCCGATCCCGGGCTAAAAAAAAATTTTCCCTGCTATCGGGCGTTGGTAGGTTTACCGAGCCCAGCCGTCGAGGATGCTCGAAGCCCTATAGAGGATCTGAAGCGGGTGTGATCAAAGCCTGCGTCGTAGCGACGGCGAATTCTCCCCCCTCCCCAACCTTTTCCGACGGTTGACACGCTTTTCTCGCGTGGAGACCCAGAAAACACTTCCCTGCATTACGTCGCGGAGCCTTTTCGCCGATCCTCCGGGGAACTGCACACCCTCCGATTCGCTCGCATCGCTGCTAACGAATTTGAGGATATTTCTCTTTCTTTCTCTCTTACTCGCCTCGTGAATTCGCCGCAAGCTACGGATTCGCTTCCCCGTCGGTGGTCCACCAAAGATCCCTTCAAAGTTTTCTGAAAAGTGGAGGCACTCGAAGTTTCAAGAAATCGCCAGACCTCAAGAAATCTTGGCTACTCGAGGCATCCGCGGGAGTCCGCAACTCCGTAATAGGATTGCAGTTTGATCGAAGCGGCGGCGCGCGGAACGTGTAAAATGATTTGCAGCGCGCTTCAAGTAGAAAATATCGACGCGACTTTGCGAATCACCGGATGGAGCAATTACAGTGTTTACGACCCTTTCGCATCGGCGTTTAATTGAATTCGACGTCGCTTCAAGTCACACTACGCAAATTAATCCGGCATGGTATTAAGAGGTAAATAGAGATAAACAGAGTATACGGAGAAAGGGTCGCGCCTCGTGTATAAAGAGCGACAATAATGGCGCGAGAATCATGCGGCTCTATATATCCGCATCTCCGGGAAAATTATTTCACTTTGAAGCGTCATGCGCTCACTCTTGTAAGCCAAGCCTCGAAAGCTCCATCTCTGATGGAATGGCAAACGGGCTCCTCTCTCATCCTCTCGCTACTGCGCTCTACGGCAAACCAGTCCTGGATATTCCCTCTCTCGCTCCCTCCCTATCTATCTTTCTCTCTTGTTTTCTCTATCTTACTCTCTCTCTCTCTCTCTCTCTCTCTCGCTATCGCCTCGCCTCGTCCTCCTCGGGCACGAGCGAGTGCGCCAGAGGTTTAGTTTAGGAAGCCGAGGCGCGCTAACGGGCCCCCCGTTCCTTCGCACCGGCGCGCTATGCCTCCTTCCCCCCCATTGTTCTGTCCGTCGCGCTTATTATTTCGCCGTGCGGGAGAGCATTGCAGCCTTTTTTTTTATTCTTCTTTTTTTCATCGTCGACGTTCTGTGCAAGCCCGCAGGTTGCATCCTCACGCCACGTCCGCGCTCGACATTTGCCGGCGGCCGACTGGCGCAGGAGTGTAAATTGCTCGCTCTCGTGCAGCCGATGTTTTCAGAGATGAAAGTAGCTGAATCGTAGGAGAGAACGTCGAGCGCACGTCGAAAGTTTACCGAGGCGGAGCCTCGGGAGTCTCTCGCGCATCTTACTTCCGAACAAGTTAAGTTTCAGGGCCCGCCGAGACGGCCCTGATACGGCGAAGGCGCTCAATCTATTTTACGAAAATGCGCCCTGGATTCTTACGGAAAGTTGCGTTTCAACGCGGCGGAGTATACGCTCGGCGAGTGGAGAGAAAAGAGAATAATAATACAAAACTCGATGTAGCAGCCGGCTGTAGGCTGAAAAATGTGTCGCTGCGAGTTACAGCTCTATAGGAGCGAGGCGCGTTCCTTTTTTTTCTCGGCGCCGAGAGTCCTATCTACACAGAAACTGTGCGCCAACTTTTTTTTTTTTTTTAAAGTAAAGAGTAAATCAATACGGCTTTTTGCTAACGGGATTGGGCTTGCTTTATTTCGCCGCAGGGAAATAGTAAATGTATTATTTCAATTGCTCAGTTTCGTAACGTTAAATATACGAACTGATATTTGATTTTATTTTATTACGTTTAAAAACACAGTGGAAAAGAGCGCGATTAAATATCGCTTTTTGAGCTTGTTTTTTTTTCCGCACACGTGCGGATCATTCGATTACGGAAAATATGTTTTTAAATTTCACGGAAAAATGTGTGCAAACGAAGTTTATTCTGAGCTCATGGAAGTCAAACAAATACAGCGTAGCCGAAAGATATTTGTACATCGCAGTAAGCCGTTCGAAGCGAATTTTCCACATAGGCATTTTTTTACCGTCACAAATTAGCACGATCACCGACGAAGTTTTGCTGCAAAGTGTAGATCGGAATATTAATTCCCGCGGCGCTTTTTCACCATGAGTTACTAAGATTTGAGCGAAGACCCAAAAATGACTTGTAAAGCTGTGCTATAAAGCGATTATAACATTGTCTTTACATTTCGCAATAATCTCGCTCTCACGATTCACCGACACAAAGACTCTAGTGTAAAAGTCTCGACACAGAATTGAACGCACGTGTTCACAATGAGAAGAGAAACGAGATAAAAAGAAGATAGAAGCGATCATGTTGAGCGAATCCACAAATAACCTACCCTCCCCCCCTCCCCCATACGATCAAATTACATTATTAAATCACAATTACAGTAATTTTCCAACGTCGAATTCTTACAAAATCGAGGAATTCGTATTGAGAATGCATTTACCTCTGTTTTATCGCTCACATTGAAAGAAACAAGAAGAAACGCACGAGCCAGGGAAATGCCAGCGCGGACAATTCCGCTGCGCGACTGAGAAAAGAGCGAGGAGATGTGCACGCCTGCTCGCGCTTTTACTTTTAGAGCCCGGCAGCTTCATTCCGCACGGCTAAGCCCATTACACAACGGAGCTGAAGCGACGAGTTCCCTCCGTTGAGCCGATCAAAAGAAGAAGTCGCTCTCCCGACCGTTAGGCTAAAAAGCGCCAAACGCTCACGCGATCCAGTGTAACTTCCGACCTGGCGTGGCCGTTAGATCCCAAATTCGTTCCCAAGGAACAGAAATATCAATCGAAGCCAAGACTCGCCGCTGAATTTTTGCTCGGATTTTCAGATGCGTTGGAACAAAAGCGGAGCCGTGCGTACACTTTCGATCGAACGAGGCTAATCGAGCGCCCGACTCGTTCGGAACATGAATAGAAAAGAAAAGCTGCAGCGTATAAGTCTCTCTCGTGCCGGAGGAGCGCGCGAGGCGTAATCTCGCGCCGATAAAAATCGCCGACGAAAAGCCGCAGCGAACGTATACAATCAATGAACAAATCTCTTCGCCTCGGCTTAACATCATCTCCACGTTTCACTTTTTGCGTTGACCCCTTTATGCACGCGCGGAAACCGATGCGTTATTCGCGGCGCGTCTGAACTTTCTTCGCGCCGCCGGCACGAAAGTACCGCCGGCTCCTAAAAGCTAATCGAACGACGCTATAAAAGAGAAGCGAAGCAACGTTGGCGAATTACGAACCTGTAGCTAACGGACGCTCCAAAATCAATTGCGAACGATCTTTGTCCCTCGATTCTCGAGAGAGACGAGGAGGGCCGGGTAGACAAGGAGCATTTGCGAGCGACAGCTGATCGTCGTGCAATAATCAGCTAGAGAGAGAGAGAGAGAACTACGGGGAAGAAGAGAGAATGAGAGAGAGAGAAGGAAGATCCACGCAAGGAGGGAGAGCCGTGAATGGCTCCGAGCCGACAAAGAAAACCGGCCTGAGCGCGGAGAGGGTGGAAAAGTACGCGAGGAAGGAGGCGCCGATGCTGAATAAGGTGACAGAAATTGCCGGCCGGAGGGAGACAAAAGGTCTCCCATCTCGCCACGGGAAGAAAAAGAGAGTAATAATGAATGAAGAGCGAAACGCGAACGGACGTTAGCGACTGAAAAGGACAAGAAAGATGCACGGCGAGTCAGATATTCATAAATTCAAATCTCGCGATTTTTTTGCACTCTTTTATACGCTTCGCCATCAATTAAGCGGGCGTCTATTTACCCGGTGGATTGGTTCGCCTGGTCGACCTCATCCCCGGACGTGGGTAAACAGGCGGCCTCGCTTTTGCGCGTTCGCTGCGTAAAGAGGCGCTACCTTTACACGGAAAACGAGCGAAACGAGATATGACCCTTTGATACTCCCACTGCTGCATTCTCCGTTTGCGCGTAATGAAAAATTTCGCACGAGTCCTTCGCTTTTCGCCGGCTCGCGTAAAACACTTGGCTTCAGTGGAATCGCCATTTTGTGCGGGGCTCTCGACTTGCGCCTTGAAATCGATGACACTCGGGGATCCGCGCGAGAAAACTTTTATTCTTATCGCGTGCGCATTTCCGCGGAGTCGGTGGGACGAATTCACCTCGAGTCGATATAAAAATATTGCGCCTTGCTCTTTTTTGGTCGGCCGAGTGGCTGTGGAGCTCGGTGGACGGTGTAACGCCGCGGCTATGGAATAAACGTGAAGAACATTATAATGTTTACTAGCACTTTGTTAACTGCCACTCGGAGCAATCATGCGCGGTTTATTAAAAGTTCCATCCGGCGGATAGTAATTGCATTAGCATGTCTCGACGCAATTTGACTGGCTGCAATAATCAAGTTACACTATCGCGCTTATAATGCCGTCGAAGTGGCTCGAATAAAATTTCACGTGGTAATGGTCGCGCACGTTTACAGGAGAATTTACTCGAAAATTTTCAATTTATACAACACAAAGTACGAGCGCGCATACAAAGCGACCGCAAATATCTAATACACTTGAAAGCTTTACTCCCTGCATACATGTTCCGCTGTAATATCGAATGACGTCATCGAACAATTAAAAAACAAGAACTTTTACCTAAACTTTTAAACTATTAATAAGTGCCCCCGCTATACGCGTGGACGTGAGTCCGTAAACGCCGGATAAAGATAGAAAGCCGGCGGCCGTTTAGTCCCGCGAGTGCATGTCGCATTGCATAATCCATCGAGCCCGGCGTATATCTTATCGCATCGTCGATAGTCACTCAACCTGGATCGGAGGCCCCGATTTCGCGAGCAGCTGTAACCTCCCTCGCACCCTACGCGGGCGGCGCGCGGGTATAAAAAAACGGCCCATCCGCGACACTTCGTATTTGCGAATTAGCGCGGCTGAACGAGAGAAAGAGAGAGGCAGAGGTAGGCAAGCGCGCGCGCCGCTCTTGCTTTCCCCGGGCGATCGATATTTCCGCGGCGTGTGCACGAGGGCCGCGAGTGTGTGCGCGTCCGTGAGCGCGCGGTGCCAAGGTACGTAGGGCCGGGACAAAGGAAGCCGCTCGTGAATCTTGCCCGACCCAGATGCGCCCGTCTCTATCCTCGTGGACGGTTGCTCTGGCCGCCGCGACTCTTTAGGTGAATGCACACGCGATACTGCGACGATCTCGTCATTTCCGGTCGACCCCCTTTTTTTTCACTATCCATGGACATGTGAGCCATGTTTATCACAGTGTTTCCTACGGGCTTTACTTCTCTATGGGGAACAGATGCGAGTCCACGAATTTCGTTTCAGGTCGACGTGCTTAATTTTTGCTCTCGAGGGGAGAACGTGCGTGGACTGATAAATTGCGCCTAATTCCGAGGTAATTTGGAGGTTTGATATTTCGACATCACAGAGTAAAAGCGTGTACGGCGCTGCTGGCTGATCGCGTTGCACGAACTCGAAGCCTATCTCTGGACGGCGAAAAGTTTTTAGAGCGCACTTTAATGTTTCTAACTGACAATCCCGTTTCTCGCGTGGCTCTGAAGACCTCAACGGCTGACAAACTCGCTCAGTACTATAAGCCGACTTTTTGGGATCGCGCGACAAAAAGTCCGCGTGCTCACTCGAGGTCGTGGCTGATGTCAGCTTTTCGTTATTGCGGTTCGTGCCTTCGCGTAATTCTTTGCTTCTACCTTCTTTGGACTTTGTATTTATTATTTTTCGGAGGGGAATTTTCGCGCATGCGATATTATGCCCGAGATGCAGCACATTTTTTTAATCGAATGGCGCAATGCTACAGCGAGGTAAAGACAATTTCTATAGCGTCACTTTTCAACGCGCGATTCCGCGAAGAGTTCCTCCTCGTCTTTTTTTCGTCGCATTTCTCGCCTTCGTCGCGCCTGGATCGAGGCTGCTCCCCGAGTGACTTCGCGCAGCCTTCAACTGCAGCCGTCAACACAATGTGTGATTCATTCAATAAAAGATGTTTTCGAGTCTCGTCTTAGCGAAATCACTCCGGCGTTTCTCAATTGCGCCGGCGACATACCGGGCGTTAAGCGAATGATATTAATATCCTCAGCTACAATCTTAATTACTTTAAATCAAGTGTCTTTCGTATCGATGCGTTAATACTTATGTAAATTAAGTACTCGACGGTAGAAGCCAGGAATAATTTGTTTACATTGTACAGCGAACAGAGACATTAAATTTTAATCGATCATTAGAAAATTTCCGAAATTATTGCAAATATTTGCACCGATGAAACTCGAGGGCTTATGCGTAGGTACCGATCAATTTTATTACCCCCCCCCCCCCCCATTGCGTGTCGAAAGTAGAATTGCAGAGGTGATCTCCATATCCCGGCACTTAAACGCGTTTTCGAGCGTAATCTCGTTAATCTCTGGAGTGTATGCGTCAACGTAAACGTGCAAACTGTACGCTTGCGCGAAGAAGCTTGTGAACTGGAATGGAAGGTATGAATTGATCGACGTTTAGGGAAGAGGGATGCCAAAAAAATGAATCACGGTCTAACCGTTCATGCCGCTTCGTGGTCTATCCGAAATAAATTAATAAAGGTAGGGGACCGAGTGCGTCAATTACAGCAGTCGAATTTTATTGCGCGATATTGAGATGCTTTATTTTAAATTGACTGTCTATGACTATGAAAAATTTTTTATGCAGATTTTATCTGATCACTATATAGAGATGGTTGATGAACCGCTCGCTCGGTGCAAGTTTTAGTTTCGCGAACAGTTCGATGTTTAAATAACGCAGGGATATGTGATAATTAATGGAAGAATCAACTGCTTTATTACCCATTGTTATTTGAGTCAAGTCAATATTGTAATTAGCAACGAAATGTGTGTCAATCCTTTGTTAAGGATTCATCATCGGATGTATTACCTATGCACTGCTCGGTGACACACGATTAAAAACGTCGATGAGAATATGAAAATAATTTTTCAATAAAATGAAAGACGAGTGCACGAAACTCTCGAGTATCCACATCTGCGGTTCGTCCGTTGGTAGGATTTCTTTTCTGCGCACGCTCGACCAAAAAATTTCTGTGAAAAGACGCCCGAGAGAGCCTCAAAGGAAACACTAAGCCAAAAATCCGTCCTTTCCGCTCTCCTTCCTTTCATTCGCTTTGAAACACGTAGCCCCGCGTACAGGGCCGAAGAAGGAAGGAGCACGGGCCTCGGATCCTTACTCTCTTCTTCTCGCTCATTGCCGTTCCTCCGTGAGCCGGAGCGATTACGGCCGCGCTGGATCCACCGCGCGAATGTCCCAATTATTGGCTGCCGAGGCCGGGCCATTATCGACCCCCCCCCCCCCATCGACGAATTTGCATCTTCATCGCACGACGTTAACATTCTTGTTAGCCGTTGATAATCGTGGGTTGAACAGATTCTCGCGATAATTTATCATCTCCGCCGTCTGCGCTTTATCCCCCTTTGATTGATTGGGGATACTGCCTACAATTCTGTTAAAAGTTACGATTTCAATTGCAAAGGAAGTTTCGAGTGCGCACACGCAATGCGCTTTATCGACGTGGAAAATAGAGACAAAGGCCGTTACATGGACGCGCATCGTTTAAAATCGTGATTCACAAGTTCCTCTTTTTTACACGCCAATCGAGACGATGCAATTGTACGACTGAAATTTACTCGTAATAACGCTAGCTATAAATGGCCGAAGAAAACGTTCGCTCGAAGACAGCTCCGATAAAATACCGTGGCTCGCGCCATATTTTATTCGAATCGTGAAATATCGCGTCACTTCTGGTGTACGAAGAGTGATAAATAGACTTTCGGAGCGTTGAAACCTTATTTTTAAGAAATTTCAAGGTCATTTTTCAACGTGACGCATAAAAGTTTGTTACAAAGCAAAAAGGGCAATTCGTGCGAAGGGCGCATTTCGCCCGCGGTTGAATGACTTCCGAACGAACTTCCTATCGATCTATCGAATAAGCGAACTACATTACGATCTATAATAATACTATAACGATTTTTTGCCTACGCCTTTACGAACAAAAATTCATATAATCGCAATTTCTATTTTAATAATTCCACTTGCTCCATTTTCTTCGAATTCCACGCGCACCAAAGCAACAGCACACAAGCCTGGAATAAAAGAAAAAGAATAAAAATCAGGGAAAATTTGTCTAGCGCTCTTACCTTCGTGTGGCGGCTCGTAAGGGAATAGCAAGTGTCCCTTCCGGCACATGCCGCGGCAGCAGCGTTGATCGGGGCCGAGAAACTGGCAGTCCGTATTTTTCGTGCAGCTGGTCCCGAGAATGCGCGCCAGGGTGTGCGGCGGCTCGCTCGGGCACACCACGGCTCGGGCAAGCTCCCGCGAGGTCGAGTTCTCCGTCACCTTCGCCTTCAGCAGCGGGGGCAGCACTGCAACGAAACGTTTCATTGGAATATTGACTTCAACATTATTTCTAGCCCTTCATCACTTCTGTACGCTTATTTATTACTATTATTATTATTTTTTGTTTTAGTTTGCATCCGCACTTTATTAAGAAAGGAATTTTTCATTTCGCGAAAGCACATTAGAGGGGCAAAATATGAGAGGAAAAATTTCTCGTCTCCATCGAATAAAATCCCACGTTCAATATAAATTCAGAGTACTGTAAAGTTGACAATGCAGCGAGAATTCCCTTTTTCTTCAGCGCCGTGAAAGGAGAGAACTAATAATTTTTCTTTTTAATAAAAGAACAGTCGGTTTTTTTTTATTCCTTTTTGAATTGTGCAAGCAAAGTTTTTTTTAGATTTCTTAACCTTATACCTTCCGAGCATTTTAATTACGAGACTTTCCAGGGCACGTATAATTTTTTAGAATGAAGTTCATCCTGTGAATTTTAATAAATGTAATAAATAAGTACTTGGAATGTTAAGAAATTATACTCAAGAGAATTATTGACGAGATACGAAAAAAAACTTTAATTAATAATTTAAACTGTTCTTTTTGTACTTGTACACTCGCCTCGAATTGAAACTCGAAGAACAATTTAAAAATTTGCAAAGTCGCATGAAAATTTCTAGGCGCTAGACAGAGATGACAAAACTATACATCCTTGTCTAGCACTTAGAAATTTTGATG
>JAWWEP010029840.1:0-14385 GCA_035582995.1 Sycophila quercilanae | reverse complement strand
AAGTTATTTTCCACGTACCTTGTGGTAACCATATAAAATTCATGTGGAAATCACGTGGGTGCTATGTGTTACGTTTTGGAAACCCAAGAGTATCCTACAACAAACTCGCACATGTTCCGCCGCAGTTCCCTTGTCAACCCAACACAAAACACACTTGGTAACCACATGAAAACAACATGGTTTCCATGTTAAAACTATGCGTCTTTGTACCCGGATTTAGACTGAATATTTGAGACCGCCAACTTTTCCGTGAAGCATTTTCGCGACCTGAACTTCTCTGTCAATTCTCAAATTCTGAAGAGCAATTGTCGCGGCTACGGTAATAGGTTCATGAAGTATATAAATTAGTCAGATAACTTTGATAACTTTGATAAGTTCAAAGTGATATGAGCCGTCTAATCGCCGCCCCTATCTTCTCAACTATTGCTTAAATGGAGCAAAGTCGCGAAAATTCCGTATACAAATTAACCCAAATATACTTTTTAAACTTTGACCTCAAATACCAAAGCACTACTGGCTTCCGTAACCAAATACCAACTCTTAATTTAGCGTGTGTATCGGTGATTGCTGGATCACTATGACTATTCTGACAATCGGTGAAATTATATGTCGACAAAAATTTATATTAAATTCGTACGAGATTTCCGACTAATAAAATCTGCCACAAGAAAAAATAAATAGGAACCATAATTGATCGAGACTTGAGCCGATTTTGTTAGTAGGGAATCTTGCAAGAATTTAAAATAAATTTCTCCTGATCAACCTTCACCGATCATCAGAATTGTCAGTGACCCAGCGACAACCACACTACCTTAAGCAAAATTAAGATTATGTATTTTTCAGCGTAAGCCTTTAGTGCTTTTTTACTTGCGGTCAATCTTTACGATTTACATTTGGATTTATTTGTTCAGGACAATTTCGCGAACTAGCTCTTTTTAAGCAGACTAATCGAGAAGATCTATGCAGCGGTGCGGAGGTTCAAATCAACTATAACTCCATCATTTTATACAACATTTATTAAAAGTATCTAAATAATTAACATATTTCATGAACCTATTTCCGTAGCAGCGACAATTGCTCTTGAGAATTTGACAATTGATTACTGGCAGCATTTTTGCGACTTGATCTTTCTTTGGCAACTCCCAAATTCATGGTAGCATGAAATATATAAATTAATTAATTAGGTACCTTTGATATCTGAAGTTTATAATGATCTGAGTCACCCCTTCTATCTTCTCGATTATACTGCACAAAAGGAGGTAGGTGGCAAAAATGTCGTGTACAAATATACCCAAATATACATTTTAAAGTTAGAATTTCAGTAAAAAGGCACTTTAAGCTTCCGAAGAAAATAAATAACATCAATATTGCAGACCCAAGTGTGATTGAAGGTGGATTACTGACAATTCCCATAATAGGTGATACAAAATAAAAAAATTATATATTTAGTTAAAGATACCAGCAATATATAAGGAGATAGAAAAATCGGAATTCTACGCGTGGTTGAAGGTCGGTTTTAAGAATTCCACATGACCCCCTTGTATAAGTATAACTTGCTATCTCGTCGTTTCTATTGCCTGTCTAGACTGAATATTCACGGTGGTCAGTATTACTGGCAGCATTTTTGCGACCTGATCTTCTTTGTCGACTTACAAGTTCTAGACAGCATAACATATATAAATTATAATTAATTAGGTACCTTTGATATTTGAAGTTGAAAATGATTTGAGCATGTCCTTCCAACTTCTCCATTATACTGCTCAAAAAGAATTAGGTCGCGAAAATGCCGTGTACAAGTAAACCCAAACATACATTTTAAACGTAGACTCCAAGTAAAAAGGCACTACAGGTTCACGTAAAAATAAATAACATCAATATTGCAGTCCCAAGTGTGATTGCAGCTTGATCACTGACAATTCCCATAATAGGTGATACAAAATAAAAAAATTATAAATTTAAAAAACATATTTTTTATTGTCTTTTATTAATGATCGTGAAAGTGCGGATTATATTTTACAACATTTTTATTTTCATAATTTGGAATAAACTGTTTAAAATAACATAAACTTTTATTTTAATTAAGAACTCTTAGATTAGTAAATTTTTCTGATTAGATACTTCACTTATCTACCGCTTTTTTAGTAAACTTTAAAATTTAGAAGTAATTGAAGATTCTCCTCTTATTTTTAAAATTTCTTTTTATTATTTGGAATAAACTTTTCAAATTATCATACATTTTTTCTTTAATTGTTCGATTTAACCGAATTTACATTTTTAAAAAATGATAAATCAAATAAACTATATGGTAAGACTATAAATATTATAAGAACGCTTTAGTACCTTTTAGGAAACTAAATAACATCTTTGGAAGAACTCTTATATCAGTACATTTTTCTGATTAGATACTTTACTTATCTATCACTTTTTTAGTAAACTTTGAAATTTAGAAGTAATTAAAGATTCTTCTCTTATTTTCAAAATTTCTTTTTCATTATTTGGAATAAACTTTTCAAATTATCATACATTTTTTCTTTAATTGTTTGATTTAACCGAATGTACATTTTTGAAAAATGATAAATCAAATAAACTATATGATAATTAATGTTTAATTATATAAACCTCTCTAAGACTATAAATATTAGAAGAACGCTTTAGTACCTTTTAGGAAACTAAATAAAATCTATGAAATATAATAAATATTAGTACATTTTTCTGATTAGATACTTTACTTGTCCGACCATTTTTTTAGTAAACTTTGAAATTTAGAAGTAATTGAAGATTCTCCTCTTATTTTCAAAATTTCGAATTTATCCATTGCTGAACGTATTTTTGATCGTGATGGATATTTTTTGTTCATTATTTCATCGGCAAATGCTATTTCAAATGCTTCTAATTCATCCGACCTCCAAGAGTGTCTCCTCGCCTTTTTGACATCTGAAACAACTATGATTAAATATGTATTAATAAACATTTTTAATGTATTATATGAAGGTTGTAACAAGATCCGAGGATTACTAGCGCATCGACTTTATTAGGTCGACTTCTTTAAGGTTGCCAATATTACGGGTAGCATTTTCGCAACCTGATCTTCTTTATCAACTCCCGAATTCTCAAGAGGAATTGTCGCTGCTACGGAAATGGGTTCATAAAATATATAAATTAATTAATTAGATACTTTTGATAACTAAGGTTAAAAATGATTTGAGCCCTCTGCTTCTGTCGTCTCAATTATACTGTTCAAAAAAAGCTAGGTTGCGAAAATGCCGTGTACAAATACACCCAGTTTAGTATATCACGTTCCTAGGCCAGTAAAGTAAGAAATAGCATTGTCTTCGCCTCGACCGACAATTACGTGTAATCAGAGACATTTCTTACTTCACCGGCCTAGATACGTAATGTACTATTAAACGTGGACCTTGAGTACAAAAACACGACATACTTCCGTAGAAAATACATAATTCTAATTTTTCGTGCGGTAGTGTGATTCCCACTTGGTCACTGTCAATTCTGATGATCCATGAAAGCTGATCAGGAGAAATTTATTTTAAATTCGAGCGAGATTTCCTACTAATAAAATCTGCTTAAGTGTCAATAATTATGGTTTTTATTTATTTTGTTTATGGCAGATTTTATTCGAAGGAAATCTCACCGATGATCAGATTTGTCAGTCATCCAACTGCAATCACACTTGCATACGCAAAATTAAGATTATGTATTTTGTTACAGAAGCCAGCAGTGTTTTTGTACTTGAGCTCTAAGTTTAAAAAGTATATTTGGGTTAATTTTTACACGGAATTTTTGCGACCTTGCTCTATTTAAGCAGTATTCAAGAAAATAGGAGCGGCGGTTCGGGGGTTCAAGTGTTTAAACTTTAGTTATCAAAGGTATCTAACTAGTTAATATATTTCATGAACGTATTTCCCTAGCAGAGACAATTTATCTTGAGAATTTGGAATCTAACAGAGGCAGTCAGGTTGCGAAAATGCTGCACGAAATTTTGACGACCTTAAATATTTATTTTGGACTCAGGTATAAAACTTATAATGATTATTTAATTAGTCTATTTAAATGACGAAAAATTTATCTTACTCAAATTTTAATGTGAAATTTATAACAACATATTTTGAACTTTTGGTGCCATTGAACCGGATGACTATTAACCAATCAAGTCGCTTTTATTTAGGCTTTACAACATCCGCCCATAACTTTTTTAAAAGAGAACTTAGTGCATTCTAAATAACTAATTTTGAATTGGATTTTAGTTATATTGTTTAAAATAAATTTTGCGGCTGGAGAGAATTTTAAATTTGAAATGAGCATAAAAAAGGCATTTTGTAGAATTAAAAATATAGAAATTGCTTCTTACCTTTCAATTTAGATATCTTTTCCGAAGGAGTTTCATCATCGCTTTGATTGCTGTCAGAGATACTTTCATTAGCTTCTTCATTGTTCTGTTCGTCGGTAGAGTCTTTTGATAGAATAATGGTTTCTAATATGTTCGTCACAATCGCTGTTTCCTGTGCAGTAATTCCACGGTAATGCGCATCATGTGTTTGTTTCGTGTGAGCTAAATGCCTCATGAAGAATTCCGAATATTTTCCATTTGTTGTACTTTTATATTTAGTCGCTGCGTACTTTCTGAGACCTGTAGCCGTTACAGAGTTTCTATTCTCAAACTTTTTATACTTTTCATCACAGATGTCAGCTAAATTTTTCATGCAGGTATGTGCATCTAAATGCGTTTCAGTTTTAGTATCATTTTTGGCTGCTTCTGCAAATAAATAAGGATTTTCTGCCCTTATTCCAGCCTTTTTACGATGATATATTAAAAAATCAAGTATTTGAATGTCATATCTCTTTAAGTAAATGCGACCATCTAACCCATGAAGCTTTTTACCCTTCGTATCCATGTAAATGTAATCTTTCAATCGCTGCTGATCACTTGAGTTTAGTTTTTTGGAATGCTCATTGTCAGGACTAGCATGTTTTTTTTTGTCATAATCGACTAGGTTTATTCGGTCTACTTCGCAAGGCCTTCGTGCGTTTGCACATTGTAGGTAAATCATTTGACATTTCATGAGGTCAACGTAAGTTTTCTGAGTAAATTTATTTTTCAATGTTGTAAATAAAATATGCCTTCTGGCGTCTAAAAATTCAATTAATGTGTTTTTATCGTTTGTTGACATCGGAGGAATTGTTTTCCCTAACTCGTGACGTTTAATGATGTTTTGACTGGAAACTATCTTACTACCTATGCTATTTGTCCAATGACTATTAAATTCGATTTCAAACGAGTTTACACTTCGATAGCCACTTCTGTCGTGATTTTGATTATAATGTGATTTAAGAACAGAAATTACTGTTTTTATAATAAGGCCAAGAAGTTGGGCTGTTGAAGGCGATTCAAACGTTCTTTTTTTATCATCAAATTTAGCAATGATCCGTACTGCTTTTACAGTGTCTTTCCACTTTTTAGAAGTTATACAAGTCTTCAAATTTTGAACAGTAGGGTCCAATGTTTGCATAGTTTTCAAAAACTGTCCAAGTGTGCGAGCATTTGTTCTGATCAATTTGTTTTGATCCTTGAGATCGTAGCGATCGCAAATTTCATTCAAATATAGAATTACTGTTTCATCAAATCTTACTAAATTGAAAGTATCATTTACTCGCATACCTGACAAAATTTCTTTTTTTACACGCTCACAAGCCAAGGGGTGTACCAATTCGTTTTCTCTCCTACACTCTTTTAAAATGTCTCTCGTGCTCGAATTTTTTTCAGCATTTGTAGGATGATATTTTTTATAATGATTAGAAATATTTCTTCTTGAAACATATGCCGGGCATAAGGCACACTTGATTCGATGAAGCTGAAAGGTAGGTATCTTACTATTTTCTTTTTCGGAAGTGTCTACATTATAATTTTTCATTTTTTCGATCAAATTATCTTCACTTTCAGCATCTGATTCTTCGTGAGATTCTGATTCATCTATCTTCGTCAAATCTTTCTTTTTTTTACCAAGATTTGTAGCAAGTCTCCTTGCTACCAAAAGTTTGCCCGTTTTGTTGATAGTAGGATCTTCATTATGTTTCGCATTTCCATGCATTCGTAGTTTTGAAAACTCCATCCTCCGTTCTCGGCAGTTCTTTGGAAGGTTCTGTATTCTCTGGACGGTTTTTTTATCAGCGTGGAGTTTAAATAAATGCTGATCCAATCGCTTTACTATTTTAAAACAATATGGGCAACAGCTTTCTTTTACATAATATTTACCTCCTTCAGATGAGGAAGGAACATACAAACTACTAAGAAATTCTTCATCCAAAGATAAATTATTTTCACGTGACTTATTTTTTTCATAAGAGTTGTTTTCTGTTTTTTCTACTGGATTTATATATTCTAAATCATCTTCAGAGAAATCTTCAGTATTATTATTATCAGTATTATTATTACCTTCTTCTTCTAAAGAATTTTTAGTTGTATCGTAATTCTTCGAATTTTTTAATTTAGTTTTATGATGAACTGAATCTTTTGGTAATACATTTAGATCGCGAGTCTTTGATTGTGATTCTTTCATTTTTTTATTTAATTTTGATGTTTTACTTTCTAATGATTTGTTTTTGATATCGAGTTCTTCATCTGAATCATCTTCACTTTCATTTATAACTGGCGATTTTCGTTTGCGTTTTGGGTGATTTTCAAAACTATCTTCATGTAAGACAAACTCGTCCAAGTTAATGGAAGGAGATTTGCCTTTTGAAATCGACGGTTCCTCTAAATTAGATTCGGAGCTAGAATTACTATTTGAGTTCAATAACACATCATGTAAAACTGAATCGACCGAATTATCAGAGTCATCAATAAAAGTTTTATTTTTTGTCAATTTCATTGGTGATAGCAAATGCTTATGATAACTTGAGTTTCCTCTTACTTCTTCTGGAGGTAAATTCATGTCTACATCCAAGTTATTTGGTTTTAAAATGCTTTCGTTTGATTCAATGGATTCATAAGTATCATCAACAGCATTGAAAATCATATCAGTACAAGATTCATCCAATTCTTCTGAAAGCATTACCATTTGTTTTAAAGTATCTATTGATATAGTTCCATCATCATCACTTTCTGTATTATCTAAAGTCTTCGTCAAACAGTCAAATTTTTCGAACTTGTTCAAAATATCATCACCTAAAACACGAAACAATGTTATTAGAAACATTACATTTTGCGTAAGTAGGAGTTAGATTTTTTAAATTAAAAAAGTGAATTAAAAGTGAAGAAACTCAATTTCAATAATTTTTGCGGAAATTGTAAAAAATATAATTAAGTTTAGAAGGGAAAAATATTATTAAAATATAAAAGATGTATTAAACTAAAAAAACAGAATAATGAAAGAAAAAAAAAATTATAGTATACCCTTAAACCCTAATCTCTTAATCCTCAAATCCTAAATTCTTAAGCCCTACATCCTAAACCCTTAAATCCTACATCCATACACCCTCAACCCTTAAACCCTAAACTTTTAAACCGTAAACTGTTAAACCCTAAACCCTAAATCCTTAAACCCTAAATCCATAAGCCCTTAAACTATATACCCTCAAACCCTAAACCCTTAACCTTTAGAAGGTTGCAACGCCAATATATTGGCGCACCCTCTGATCGACACTTTCCCTATGATCACTCAGTGATATAAGATACCTTTTTTACAGGTTTTCTATGGGCAATATGCCACCTCAAATTCCGGTCGTCTAAAGGTTAAAACCTAAACCCTTAAACCCTAAATCCTTAAACATTAAACCCCCCTTAAACCCATAAACCTTTAAGCAGTAAAACCTTAAACCCTTAAACCGTAAACTCTTTATCCTTAAACACTAAACCCATAAACCCTTACACTCTAAAGGGTTAAACCCTTGAACCCTAATTGTTTTTCTTTTTAACGGCATTTAATGATCTAAATTATTATAAACTACATCTTCTTTTACATCTTCACCTTATTCAAGAATTGATTTCTAAAGGCGTCTTTAGTGTTTACACATGCCTCATCTAGAACCTAAATGCCAACATTTGAAATTATAGAAGAATACTAATAATAGTAATAGACTTTATAAAACAAGCATGTTGCTTGGGCAAGCAACCTTCACAGAGAGAGAAACTTAATGGTTTTCTTGAATTTACTTAATTATAAATAAGACAGATCTACAGTAAATAATAAAATAATTAATCACAACACAATCCTCTATAAATTTGTTTAATAAAATCTGCTTTCTCGCTATCCAATATATCTCAAAATTAATTATTTGAATTAAAATTAATTATTTTAGAACTTAACTTCTAAGTACCATGGATCATTGAAATTTTTGTAAGATAATTTCCTTACTTTCATTAAATTATTCATTATTAAGACAATGTAAAATTTAATCTGAAAATTTAAATAAATATTTGTAAAAATGCTCAAAACAACAAATTTTTTTCAGGTATAAGACAATTACGTAACAGCCCAGGCGAAAATCAACTTCTGTAATAAAAGTTTAAAAAAGTTAATAACTGTTATTAACAATTTATAAAAGTAGGATTTGAGACTATTAAAAAAGTTTAAAACTATTATAAATAGTTTTAAACAGTTATTTACTTTTATAAATAGTTATCTACTTTTATAAGTTTTTTAGATCATTATAAAAATATGAGGCTTTGATTATTAAAAAAGTAAATAACTATTATTAACTTTTCTTAAAAATTTTAAACTAACATTACTCGCTATTATAATATACTATTATAATATATAATTATAGTATATTATATATTATACTATTATAATATAGTATTTAAATTAATTATTAACTATTATTATTTATTTATATCCATTAATAACTATTATTATTTATGACTAATAGATAAAAAAAGTTTATAACTGATAATAACTTTTATTTACTTTTATTTACAGATTGCTTTTATGGTTATGTATGCGTCACAATGAAAAAAGTAAATAAAAGTTAATAACTGTTATAAACTTTTTTTAGTTGATAATAAATAAAAAAAAATATTGATAACTTTATTAACAGTTATAAATGGGAGGGAAGTTTTAAAGCAATAGCAAGACAATAGGAGCCTTCTGGTATACCCGGTTGTAACTATCCAGCTGGATATTTTCATTCTTCGAAGGAATAGACACACTACAATTTAAAATTTGAAACAGAAGTAGATTCTTGAATATACCTAGATTTCCTACAAGTTGTTAAAAAATTTCCAAAATATTCTAATAATTATTAAAATAAGTGATAAACAAAATAAACTTTCCAATCTTACGATTTTTTCTTATATTGAAAAATGTCTGTTATAAATTTTTGAAAATTGAACTTTTTTTTAGAAAATTCTAGACATTTTTCCTAAGGGCTTGTATAAAAGACCAGATCACATAATTATGCACATATATACACAAACACATTTTTCAAAATACTATTCATTGAACAAAAATGTAAATTAAAGTTTTCTAAAAATGCTTACATGAAGAATTTTGTACGGTGCCTTCTTGTATACAATTGTTGAGTATATATTCTTCTTGCATATCTTCATCTCGTATCGAATCATTTTCAAATGGATCGATATCTTTTAATTTATTATATTCATCTGAGAATACTGATGGGTTAAACTCTTCTATACCATCATTCTCATCTGAGTTTTCGAATGGATCAAATTCTTCCAAATCTTTAAATTGATCTGGTATGCAATTATATTGCATACCTTCAACTTCTGAATTAATGTTTAGATCCATTTCTACAATATCTGAAAAAATAAAATTTCTATAAATTTTAATACTATAATTCTATAAATTTTGAGGTAAATTACTAATTTTTGAGAGTTTTGAAGTCATTTTCAAGAAAACTCATAATTTACATGGACTTGTACGCTTATAGAAAAGTTTACATATTAATTTTACTAAATACATGCTGTTTTTAAAATTAAAGTGAAAAAATTGAAAGAGTGTAACTAATTACAATCATTTATGTTAATTAATTTATTTATTAAATCTTATCAAGCTAGCAAGCAATGATATTTTTGACTTTCTCATAATTTTAAATAAGTCACTTGTAAGTAAGTAACTGATACAAATATTTAATGCGTTAGATTTTGGAATTGAATTTTACTTTAAATAAGAGCACTTTCTTATGTCGAATTAATTAATAAACCTTAGATTCAGTTTTTTTAAAACCTTAGATGCTTCATCGATAACTAATCTCATTGCATATAGATTAAGCTATTGTGACTATTAAGAGTAAAAATTTATAGTTATGGCTATGTTTGCTCAATATATAATCTAAATTCAATATTTAAGCTAAACTTTTTTTTGGAAGGTGAATAATTGAAAAAACTGGGTACAGTTCCATTCCAGCTTAAAAGCTATTTCCTGGAAAATATGAACATTTGAGGTTTGTCGTAAACTACAGGTCCAATGGATTGATCAATTTTGATGAATCTAGGCTTAAATTGTTAGTATTTGATGTCATCCAGACTGAAGAGTTGTAGAAATTACATTTTCTTGAGTAAGTATTTCTTAAAGTTCAACAACTGTATAAATTTCTTCAAATTCATGAAATTGAGAAATTTATACAGTTTTTGGACTTAAAAAAATACTTACTCAAAAAAATTTAATTTCTACAATTTTTTAGTTTGGAGTTACATCAAATACCAACAATTTAAGCCTAGATTCATCAAAATTGATCAATCCGTTGAACCTGCAGGTTATGGCAAAGCCAAAATTTTACAATTTACATAACTTAATAAAAAATTGTCCTAGAGACTTCTATGACAGCTTATTTTATCACATATTTGATATATACTTTTAAGACATGTAAGTGATATATTATTTCACATCACCCTTTGTTTTTAAAGTACAATTTAATACAAAAAAAATGGTTTGGTATAAACCTCCCTTAATTTAATGATATTTCTGTGACCTAACATATAACTTATTAATTCAGTTTATTAATTTACTTCAAAGAATACATTATTAATTAACAAGTTAAAATTCAGTTAAATTATTAATCAATTATTTTCAGAAATATGCATAAATCATTATTTTCAGAATTATTAAGTATTTTACAATTTTGGTAAACGCTTACATGTCTTTGACTCTTAATGTCAAAACTTAAATTTTCTTTAAGAACTAAAATATTAATATTTATAACAATGAATTAAAAAAAAATTCATGATTTTTCACTAATTTAACGACTACTGTAAAAATTCACTGACCTTACCACATGGCTCTTGCTCGAAAAAGAAATGGCTGATTTGTTCCTTCATATTCCTCACGTACAAAGATCCTATATCTATATATTCGTCCTTAGGGCCTCTGCACGTAAAAAAGAACAGTACACAGCAAATATAAAGAACAAGAAAAGACAAGAAGGAACAAGAATTAAACTGCCAAGAACAAGCGCTTGTTCCGTGTTGTTCCTAGTACATACATAGATATACAAGCATTGCATTTTCTTATTCTTTAAGGCCATTACAGGCAAAAAAGAACAGGAACAGGAACACTTAAAATACATTGTTTGTATATCTATACGAGGAATAAGCAGGAATAAGCTGCTTATTCCTGCTTATTCCTCGTATATATAGATATACAAACAATGTATTTTAGGTGTTTCTGTTCCTGTTTTTTTTTGCCTGTAATGGCCTTTATATGTGCTGTTCCTTTTTACGTGCGGAGGCCCTAACTCGTATCTTTACACATATAGATATAGATACAATCCACCATATAGGAAGAGCGGCACTATATCTTGTATCTGTTACTATAACTTTTTGGCTGTAACGTGCCTAATTTCTTTATTCTGCAAATTTTTTGTGTACCAGTGCTTATAGATCTTGAGTTTTGCATTGCCTTAACCTAAATAATAAATCTCCATCTAAAATTCAACTTAAGATATTATAAATTTTTAATTAATATATTAAATTAACATCACAAAAATCGTAATCATGGAAGGTAATTATACCATTTTTTACATTCTTTCCTTCCAATTAAAACTTCCCACATTCAATCGTTGTTTATCTCATTCTCTTTTTCTCAATTATATATTATTCTTTGCAACAATCTCATTTATACCCTACTGAAAAAAAAACAAATTTTTTTTTCAATAGCGTATAAATGATGACAAAAACGGAGGGTCAAGTATGGATAACAATGAGAAAGATACTATAAATACCCTATTGAAAAAAACATGTGTTTTTTTCAATATTCTCTTTCTCATTATTATCCATACTTGACCCTTCGTTTTTTTCATCATCTCTTTATTTCCTTCTTTTTTCAACAGTTATAATTATTTACAACTATTCCTTTTATTACGTTTTTATTATCTTTGAATAATTAATGATTTGAATTTCCGCAGCACAAAATTACTATACAAAATGTGTGGAGACTTGCATCTATTGTGGAAAAAATGTAAACAAACTGAATCGGCATCTTTTTACGGTACGTGCTCAAGAAGAAGCTGTTATAAGCATTTCCGATATTGAGCAGAATAGCATTGAGCGAAGACAAGCTCATCGTGAAATTGGATTAATGAGAGACAGAAGAACCAATAAGAACACTTAATAACTTTAATAATGAGTTATAAATAAATTTTTTACCAGTAATGTATTTTTCCGTGTATAAATTTACCCTAGCCAATAGTTAACAACTTTCAAAAAACATCAAAATTGAGACACTAATGGATGTTATTTACAGTTTTCTTCCAGTTTCCGTTAGTAATTTATCTGCCTTTCTTTTTGCTGGGGTTTAGAAGAGTTAGCTATTTCTTTATTTTTCTTCTCTCTTTGTTGTTTTCCCTCATTCATAGTAACTTCAAGAACCTATTACCGTAGCAGCAATAATTGCTCTTCAGAATTTGAGAATTAAGAGAGAAGTTCAGGTCGCGAAAATGCTTCACGTTATATTGTCGGCCATAAATATTTAGTCTAAAACCAGGTAAAAAGACGTATAGTTTTTACATGGAAACCATGTTGTTTTCATGTGGTTACCACGTATGTATTACGTTGAGATGACAATGGAACTGCGACAGAACAACATGAGCGAGTTTGCTTTCCTTTTCTCTTACGAGTGTCCGTAATAGAATCCCACAGCAAATTTACACATGTGGTTCCTACACGCTTCCATTGCCGGCTCTACGAAAAAATTGCTTGGTAACCACATGAAAACTACATGGTATCCACGTAAAAACTATGCATTTTTTACCTGGGTTTAGACGGAGTCTTTACGGTCGTCGATATTGCGTGCAGCATTTTCGCGACCTAATCTACTTTATCAATTGTCAAATTCTCAAGATCAATTGTCGCTGCTACGGAAATAGGTTCATGAAATATATTAATTAGTTAGATACCTTTAATAAATCTTGTATAAAATGATGGAGTTATAGTTGATTTGAACCTCCGCACCGCTGCATAGATCTTCTCGATTAGTCTGCTTAAAAAGAGCTAGTTCGCGAAATTGTCCTGAACAAATAAATCCAAATGTAAATTGTAAAGGTTGACCGCATGTAAAAAAGCACAAAAGGCATACGCTGAAAAATACATAATCTTAATTTTGCTTAGGCTAGTGTGGTTGTCGCCGAGTCACTGACAATTCTGATGATCGGTGATGATTGATCAGTAGAAATTTATTTTAAATTCTTGCGAGATTCCCTACTAACAAAATCGGCTCAAGTCTCGATCAATTATGGTTTCTATTTATTTTTTCTTATGACAGATTTTGTTAGTAGGAAATCTCGTACGAATTTAATATAAATTTTTGTCGACATATAACTTCTCCTATTATCAGAATCGTCAGTGATCCAGCAATCACTGATACACACGCTAAATTAATAGTTGGTATATTGTTACGGAAGCCAGTAGTGCTTTGGTATTTGAAGTCAAAGTTTAAAAAGTATATTTGGGTTAATTTGTATACGAAATTTTCGCGACCTTGCTCCATTTAAGTAGTAGTTGAGAAGATAGGGGCGGCGATTGGACGGCTCATATCACTTTAAACTTATCAAAGTTATCAAAGTTATCTGACTATTTTATATACTTCATGAACCTATTACCGTAGCCGCGACAATTGCTCTTCAGAATTTCAGAAGTGACAGAGAAGTTCAGGTCGCGAATATGCTTCACGAAAAATTGGAGGCTTCAAATATTCAGTCTAAATCCGGGTACAAAGACGCATAGTTTTAACATGGAAACCATGTTGTTTTTATGTGGTTATCAAGTGTGTTTTGTGTTGGGTTGACAAGGGAACTGCGACGGAACATGTGCGAGTTTGTTGTAGGATACTCTTGGGTTTCTAAAACGTAACACATAGCACCCACGTGATTTCCACATGAATTTTATATGGTTACCACAAGGTACGTGGAAAATAACTT
>JAWWEP010029818.1:0-14387 GCA_035582995.1 Sycophila quercilanae | reverse complement strand
AATATAAATTTTATTATAATTTTTAATTTTCAAATTATTTTTCAAAAAAAAATTTTTAGGTATAAACCCCCCTTAACATATAAATAAATTGTAAGAAAATTCTCATTTTAACCTTTATATTCTGCAGTAACTATGAGAATTCGACGACCATTATAAATTATTGCTGCAGGGTCTCGTCCAAAAGGTGATGGCGAATAATCGAATGTTCAAGCTTTCGCTTAACGAGCACCTGCAGCGAGTTTACGGACCACGAAAGATCTTAAAATACGGGATTTCTGTTATCACCTGTTATAACGGTGTGCGTACAGGATGCGAGATTATCGTGAAGTTGGGTCGGACGTGAAGGACAATAAAATCCTCTTATAAGGTAGCATCTCATCGTTTTAAGGTAGCATTTCATCGAGGGCCGCAACTCAATCTAGTTTTCAAATTGTAAAATAAAAAGTGACGTCAAAATATAGTCAGATCGTACTTCTTTAATCGTGGAATTTTAATAGTTTTTTATATTTAATCGTTCAAACTTTGTCTAAAAGAAAAAATGTATAGTCATGTGCTAAGTAAGGGGAAGGTGGTGGTTCTTCATTACTGATGCGCTTGTAAAACAAGTAGTAATGTCAGTATATAGTCAGGCAGTACTTCGATTAACGTGTATTATCATTCTTTTACGTTTGTTAGTATTTGCGTACGAAATATTTGTGAGAATATACATATTAACATGATCGATTTCAATTTATGATTTTATAAAATTAGAGTTGTAAAAAAAAACTCTTACCCATAAAATGATCTAAACAACGAATTGATGTTATCGAAAAAAGGAGGAAGTATGATTACCTCCTTTTCCTGTTCTTCTGGACTGGGTATTTACAATTTAAATGTTCTAATAAAACGTTTCTTTTATAATTATATAGGATTTTTTAATAATACATACCAGTGACACTATTTATTAATTTATTCTAAAAAATTCGTTTATAATCTTCTAAAAACATATTTTAAAAGAAATTTGCAAAAAATGGACAAAAGTATTAGCCAATATTTTTTCTTTCTGCAAAATTATGATCTTTTTTATGTAGCTGTTTTCAACGAATAACGAACATAATTTTTTGCCAGTTAAACATAAATAAAAATATTATTATTTAATCAGTTAAAAACAGTATGTATGTTATGAAGAAAACAAATATTCGCATTTGCGTTTCCATTTTCACGAAATTGTACATTTTATCATAAAAGAAGTAATTATTTTTTAAACATGTAAAATAAAAAATGTTGAGTTTAATCTGATATTTTCTACCCATAAAAAGACGTATATTTGAAATCAACGTTATTTAAAAAAAGTATTTGCTGCGTACCACTACCATACGATATATAAAGTTTGCGCAAAGCTATATAGTAAAAGAATTGCTGTTTGCAGTTTGTTCCTTATAATTTTTTTACTCGCAAACGATAAATTGGAATTTTCCGCTCGTTTAGATCCTTACGGCAATCATTTCGCTTAACTGTACTGCAAAATTTTCCTCGCTGTTAAATAAGTAATCGAGCAATTAAATATCGATGTGGCCGACTATCGGTAAAAGGGTTGCTTTTTGTGCGCGCGAGCAGCTTTCTCGTTAATACGAGCTTTACTGTAATGTCCTCGCGCGAAAATATTTTTCTATGCGTAATCAATGTTAATGATCCTACAAAATCGTCCGTAAAGCGATTCACCGTGGATGAACCATGGTTATTGAGCCTATTCGACTGATTACTTAACCTCACTGCCCGTACATTTGCTCGAAAAAAAAAACAAGAATTTCTCTTCGGGTATGGGTGGCTTTGTTTTCCGAGAAAAGAATTAGTCTTCCTCGGTGGAAGAAACTCCTTTTTACGTCCAATCATGATATTTAGCTCGAATGTATAGGAAGGTTAAGCTGACTTTATCTCTCTACTTCTCTTGTGGTAAGGATGTTCTCTCTTTCTTTTTTAAAAAAGGAATTATTTAGAGTTCGCTCTGATTACTTTTTAAGAGGAGTTTACAATTATATGTGCAATAATATCTTTGAACTTGTTACAACGTTTAACTAATGGATGGTGAACCACTATATTACTAACTTGTCATTACTATAAATTGAGGATCCGGAAATAGAACAGGGGACGAATCGAAAATTCCACTTTTCTTAAATATCTCAAAAAAAAAAAAAAAAAAAAAACGAAAATTAATACAAATTTGGGTCCAATGCAAAAAAGATGCACAATATAATTCTCTACAAGTATAAATCATAAAAACTGTAATTTTAATAATTTTTCATTTTAAGTTAATTATTTTTATTACCAATGTTAGCCTCTAATTGAGTCTAATTGAGTAAAATTTAGTTCATTTTGATCGTGCAATTTTAATCATTTATTTATTTAATCTATATTACCGTTACCACACTATATATTGCTATGAAGAAATACGTTATATTATACTTTAATTTGCAAATAAATAAGTAAATAAATGAATAAAACAGGCGATATCGGCATTGGTTTAACATCACTTAACTCATTTGATTTGAGCTATTTTTAAACGCGAATCGATGTTCCAATATTTTATTCATAACGAAGCTTCTTATATCAGTATACTAAGAATAAAATATTGTTTTAATCAAAATTTCATTAAATTAAAGTAAGTGCTTTAATATGGAGAATGGAGAAAGCTTGGTATTTAAACTAGATTAAGAGCTTTTGTAGGACAGTGATGAGAAGATTTTAAAGGCCACGCGATTAAAGCAGAGGGCGGCCGATGCGCTCTAGCCTAATTTAAAATGATTATTATTCGCCACATCTAAGTGTTGCGAACCCTAATCTTTAAAAAGTTCTCGAAAAAGAATTAATGTACCTTGTGCAATTTTATACCTCACGGGCGATGAATGATTCGACCTTGAATTTATAATTTAGGGGGAATCAAAGCGTTGGAGAAAGTATAATCGCTTTAATTTGCAGCATAAGGTGAAAACTATGGCACTCTTGAAGGAGGGCGCACACGCTGGGCCGAGTGAGCCCGGGCTATTGCGCGACAAGATATTAAGGAAACTTTACCGCTTCCCGTAGCTTAATATCCCATCTAAATGCTGATTCTTCGGGAGGCTTCGTTATTTCTCGTAATTCCCTCGTTCTCTTCAACTGTATTTAAACTCAAGTATATAAGTAAGAACTCATTCGGGCAATAAATTAAGTCCCGCGTTGTTCCAGATTCTTGTGGTTTTAGCTGTTTTTCATAACGTTATTTTATAAGTTTTCTAAACTGTCTTTTGTATACCATTTTTTAAAACTTTGTCTACTAATGTAAAAGGAAAAAAAATTAGTGGTACGTAAGGTAAGTGGAGGAGAAATGCTGGTGTCTTTATTACTGATGTGCTTGTAAAACAAGTAGTAATGCTTGCGTTTTGCCAGACTATTTGGATAAATGTGTACTTTGTCTGCGGATGTAGAAAAAAGAAAAATAGGTGGCAAAACAAGTGGCGGAGAGATTGTGTGGTATCTTTATTATGGATGTTCTTGTAAAGCAAGTAGTAATGGTAGTGTACAGTCAGACAGTACTTTGATCAACGTGCAATGTTATTCTTTTACATTTATTAGTATTTTTTAGTGAAAAATATACAGTTTACGATTTATTTCAAGTAATGATTTTATAAAATACTATTTAATGAAAAAAGTAAGCAACAAATTTCCCTTTTTCACTGCTTTGGGGTATTTTAGAGGAAAAAACAGCTGCCAATTCATTAGCACGTGGCTTACCTCAAATAAAATGCATCGTTATCATTCATTAAATTTTATTTCCTTTATAATCAAAAAATTATTAATTATTTATGTAAAAAATTGATAAATAATACTTATGTATATTATAGCCTTGAAGCGTCTTACCCACTAGCCTATTTTATTATTATCCCTTACTTTACCTTGCACTGTGCAGGGGCCAGATAAGAAAGAATTGTATCTTAAAGGTCTTTAAGAAAATGAAAAAGGGATCACCGTGTTTTTGTTGATTATTTTTTAATGTGAAAAGAGATACGCGGTTTTCTTACTTTTTTCCTGTCTAATTTCATAATGACGTTTTATACCGCCGCAGTTTCTTTTTTATAAATACGTTTTTGTAATATTTTTAACACCTTGAAGTTGTTTATAAAATAATGTTCCTCATGAATAATTAGAACAAGGTATATTTCTAAACGTTCTAAAAAAAAGATCGTACACGTTTATCTATATAAGTCACCGGTTGTATATATTACTTGCTTTTTCAAAGCCACTCAATAATTCGATTTTCGTCAAACGCTTACGGCGGTCTACAATCAATACGTCAAGTTAGAATTGAATTAGAATCCCAGGATAAACGGACGAATATGAATTGGGAACCAAGATAAAATATATGTCATATGACACACTATTACTATATATATGATCAGCTGACAACATAGCGGCGGCTAAGGAGAGAATTAACACAGAGGCAATAGGAAGTTTTATCAAAAATTGGAGAAAAGTGTCAGTTGGGACGCGTTTTTCCCCTCGTAAGCGCACAATTTGCCAAGTAAGGTGTTGTGTGTTCAATTGTAATAGTAGTTCGTTGAAAAATCCAGACGTACGGTTTTATAAATTTCCAAAAGCATACAGTGGGTTTGTTATGGTTGAGAATATACACTTTGAATTTAAAGTCACTTCACCATTAGCAAGTAGATTTTCGTTTTTGTTTCGTTTTTTAACAATATTTCTCATTAAATAGCTGGACTGGACCTATGTTTATCAATGTTAAAAGCTCTCTTTAGACGCCGCCATGTTGTCAGCTGATAATATTTATAGTAATAGTATGTCATATAACATATATTTTATCTTGGTTCCCAATATACATTGATTGAGCTACTAGAGCGCATAACGAATTCCGCTCGAGTTGGCTCGCCCCACCGGAGAGCCAGAGGATGCTACTCGATGTCGAATTTCGCCGGTGTGCGTTAAAACACAGACCGCGTGGTGCATCCCATCGATTCTTCATCGCCGCGCTCCATACCCTCGGCAAATTTTCATGGGCCCCGCGGCACTTCTAACGCAAACCTGACGCTAATATATCCCGCCGCCGCTGCTGGGGATATTTTATCGCGGGCGGTTACATTCGGCGCCCGGCGAAGTTCCGTCTTGCGGTGCTCCGCCGTACCGCTCCATCGGCGGCCATTAGCCCTCCCCGCGAGCGCCTGCCGGCGCATAACATTATATGTACTCCCGCGCTTCTTAGCGATTTGTACGGCGCGTGCCACCGGAAAAATGCCGACCCAACTATGCTCGACCGCAGCAATTCTCGGGAGCCCCGGCGATATTTTGCATACATTCATCCCCGCTGGATGTAGATCCTCTGAGGGACGCGGAATTCGATAGTATTTCGCTGCGGTTGTTCTTCGCTTTATGCATTGTCAATGGACGCCGATAAGTTTACAACAATAATAGGCGAGGGAGGGGGCGGGTCGCTAATAGTTCCCGAATTGTGATGCGGCGGGTATATGGTAGCTTATGAAAGGCGGAAAATCCGGGCTTACAGCGGCAAGAGTCGTGCACTTTCACTTTATCTGTTCGGGGCTATTGACGGCGGTAATACAGCTTGGTAATCCGAAAATCCCGACTTTTCTCCCAAGTGAAAAGGGTACGCTCGCTTCGGGGAAACACGCTGATGTCGCGGCCTGGAAGGAGTTACGAAGACCAATGCGAGACTAATGCTCTCTGCTCCTTCTCTTTCTCTATCTTCGAATCGCATTATTTTTGAGGGATATTACATATGGATATTATCGATTCGGCGGCGGTTCGCTGCGATACGTGCACTTCTAATTTTTCTTTGGACTGACTGATTTGATACAATCAAGCTTTCGGAAGATTCGTCTAAAAATACGATTATACCGCGCGGTGAATATGAGCCGCCGATTATGTCAGATAATTGTACGATAATGCCGAGGTAAATGGACACTTATCTGAAATCAATCGGACCTGATTTATATTATTAAGCTGTTTGTGCTGATTCGTTTTTTCAAATGTCTCACTGAATGGTTATATAAGGGGTAAACGGTATAATAGTGATTGGCACTCGAAGCAGACAACACAGCATAGTGATTGAAAAATAGAATTTGGCTTTTTTAGAATGAAATTTTCGTATTATTCGGATTACCAACTAAATTGACTGGGCATTATATTATATTGGTAAAGAATTTTTGAAAACAGACGAAAAACAAATTTCACTTGGAACTATAGGCAAAATTTTTCAGGCTTTTAATAATGTATTTCAAAATGAATTATATTTGAAGAGGAAATATTCTTGTGTAATTTACAGATTTTTCGAATAGTTTCTCAGTTGTTAATGTTATATGCAATTATATGTATGATAATTTCCGCTCTAGTACATGTACAGTTATTTAAAATTTTTGTTGTATTTAAATTGTAATGTAATAATTAAATAACTAAATTATTATATAATAATATACTTTAATTGAAATGACAATAAAAATGTAAGTAACGGAATTATTAAAAGTGGGTAAATAAAACTAAATAAATGAGTAGTATGAGTTCCGATATAGTCGGCCAAGATTCTAGTGTTTCAGTTCCAAAATTATTATTATATATTCCTTAAACTTTAAAAGAATAAATTCCGTTTTAGTTGTGTAATAATACAGTGGGTAAGATAATTTGCGTCCACATTTCAGAGAGATTCCTAAATATCGCAGGAATTTTACTGCATCGTTCAAATTCTGAATCTACGCTAATTGCAGGTAAAATCTCTTTAAATATTTTTACCCATACTCGATTTCAATAAAAAGCATACCTCAACCTACATATAACTAAATAAAAGTGTAGTAAGCTTCTAAAGGTAGCTTCTTCATTTGGTATCTGTACACTTAATGTAACTTTTAGGTAAGAAAAGCACGAAAAGGATATATAAAGGATAGACTTTTGGTGGGGGAGGAGGACAGTGCGGTCCGCGTTTTTCCCGCAGGCCGATAAATCGTCCGCTATCATTTCGGTTGAAGTTCGACGACTCCGCCCCGCGTTACGCCTGGATACGCCGCGGACGACTTCTGCAGCCGGCGGCCCGATAACATTGTCAGCGGCGGGCGGACGCGCGCATTGTCCGCTACGTGCCCGTTTAATGACACCCGTAGATCTGGGATTATTGCGCTCGATCCGCGCTGTAACAACTTCCTACCAGAGCCGCGACTCTCTCCTGCTTTTCCTTCTACTTACGTCTTATTACATGTAATTCCAGCTGAAATATCTTTGGGGGCGGACAATTTTACTGCCCAACGCAAAAATTTCCTCCATAAGAATGCTTCTTATTTTTTTTTTAAATAATGCTGATTTTATTTTATTTTATTTTATTTTATTCACGAGAATCTCTCCCTTCTGTAAAATATTTTGCTTTAATTTTAAATGTGCTTATAATTTCTTTCAAATACGTAGGTAAAGTTTTTCTTCTTTGCTTGCTTAAAAATGTTTTTTTTTTTCAATAAATTTTGTATACAAAATGTGGTTTTACGTTATCAAACTAAGACACCATAAATGAAGGTTTGTGCAAGTCGGTCGAGAAATAATGTGCGACGTATAGGTGAGAAAGTATCACCTCTAGTTGCTAAGCATTTATTTAGTGACGCTAGTACTTGTCCCGCTGTATTGATTTATACTTGATTGAGCTACTTGTCTAGAAGTGTCATCTATACTACAATAAATTATTAATTGTATTGTCTATATATACGTGAACTTTACAACATTGTATATTTTTCAAATAAAAAGGTCACAGCATTTAAAGTATTTAGACTATGGAGGGAGTGGAAGAAATAAGGTGTGATGTTAAGAGTATTGCAACTATAGTAGATGGAAAGATTTAATCAAGATTTATTTTGACTCGGATAAAAATTGAAAATCCACGAATAATTTACTCACCGTATAAATATTGTTTTTTTTTTATATCCCTTGCTTCCTTGCCTCATAACGTGAGTTTCACGAAAATAATATTAGGATATGCACCGCTACTTTGAGTGCGGAGGGCATGATAATATCTTCGGAAAACCTCTTATGATTTTTTATACACGATGAGTAAAGTTTCGATCTACCGTGATTAAATCTATTATTAACGCGATACTAAAACTAAGGCGATGAAGTACAAAGTGATCGATAAAGTGAAACAAAAAATTAGAAGTGTCTGCAGTGTACTACCGTAACATCCTTAACACTCTTATTATAAGGGATTCGGGGAAACTTATTTATTAGTATGGCCTTTCCGCGGCGACTGACTTATAATTTTCTTTTGAATTGATGAAACACTAAAATTTTGAAAGAAAAAATGCTTCTAATTCCGAACTGTCATCTGACTTTTGTTCTTTCTAATGTGCAAGTATTGATTACTGTTTAAATAAATAAGAAATATTTATATTAAACATTGTAATCAACATTTTACACCTTAATAATCCTCTTTTCTTGTTTGCAGACATTTTTCGTTAAAAATTCCCGTTTCAATTAAAAAATAATCTTTTAAATAAATATCGAAATAAAACACACGAATAGTTTTCGAAAAATTGCAAATTATTTTATGTGTTTTTCTTAAAAATTTAAATGAAGCCGAGTTTCAAAGCTACATCTTTAGAGCTCAGCAAAAAAGTGACAACGGCGCACAACAACTTGCCGTTTCTAAAACTCGCTGTCCTCTACATCGATTTTCCGTGCAAATATTTCGAAATCGAATGATTTAAAAAAATCCCATATACGAACAAAAAAAAAAAAAAATAAGAATAATATATATCAAGCACTCCTTTCAAAGCGGTGGAAGAGCCATGTAAACGAAAGTGCGCGGAAAGCCAGTATAGTCCCGCCGCGGTATTTGTCAAGAAGATAAACCCGAAAAGGCAATTGGATTAAAGTGATAACAAGTTTTTCTCTCAGGATTATCATTCGGGGAAAGTCTGCGCTTAATTACGCAATCTGGGCCGTTAACGGGAGAATCTTCCGGTCCAAATGTCCCGTACCAGCAGAATGGCCCGGTGGGCGTACCCAAGGACCCGCGGCGTTACTTAGGCCGCACGTTCTCGGACAATTAGCCAAGCGTCATAAAGTCCGCTGCTTATACGAAAATCCCACCTCCATCCTACGGGGCATTATTCGCCCGCGCGCTCTCCGAGCTTTCTCTTATTGCCCGGCTGTTTGCTCTCGACCTGCCGGAAGCCGTCGCTTTGTTTTATCGCTGCGGTGACGTTTAATGCGAGGGACGAGTCGATCGGAGGAGATAGGCCACGTAAGGCCAAGTCGTATGCATGAGGGGTGGTGGGATCGAAGTGCCGATTAAAATTCACAGGGACGACGCGGGGGCATGCGCCGTCATTACGCCGGGGTAGCGACGAAGTTATATACGCTCCGGGAGTTCGTGTGGCCCGCATGTCTTTTCGGCCGAATACACGCGCGGCCAGGCGCTGGCAACCTGCTGCCCGAGCTATTTACAACGGCCGAGTGCGCTAAAAGCAGACTACGGCTGGCTGTATATACCGCTATGTATACGGAATTCCGGATTTTCTTCGGGCGATTGAGCAGTGGCGCCTGCCTCTCTTTTGCTCTGGCGGGGTCCCTTTCGATTTTACTTCGGTTATAAACGTTTCGAGGACTTTCGGTAAATGTTGCTTGTTTTTTCCGCTGGTAAAGTTACGGAGGATTATTTAATTTCAGTGAAGATTCAATTAGCAGGAAAAAGGGTTGGACTATGTATTTTAATTTTGTTGCGAAGTTTTTTCGTAGAATTTTTATGAATATTAAGAAATTTTAACGTTTTAGTAATTTTTTATGAATTGTGATGTATTGTATGTCATTAATGTTCGATTTAATAATATTTTTGATTTATAAAAAGTAATAAAACATTTTTTTTTAAATTACAATTTTTTGAATTACTAAAAAAACTAATATAGTTCAATAAAAAGTTTTTATTTTAACTGTAGAGATTTTCCTGATGGATTTATTCCATTATTGATACATATGCAAATATATAGACTGTAAAGAAAAATGAAAAGTTATTTTCGGAAAACAAAAAAATCAATTTTTTTTTAAGTTACCCAATATTTCTGATATTATTATTTTTTCCACATATTTTGAAACAGCATTGCCAACAGTGGGCATCGCCCTATGGGCTAATGGCATCTAAATTTTAAAATTTCCCG
This sequence comes from Sycophila quercilanae, assembly GCA_035582995.1. Lineage (NCBI taxonomy): Eukaryota > Metazoa > Arthropoda > Insecta > Hymenoptera > Eurytomidae > Sycophila > Sycophila quercilanae. The sequence continues at coordinate 4,215 of JAWWEP010029818.1, read as the reverse complement.
CTTGGGCGATGCTACTTTTGGCATCGCTGTTTTGAAAACAAACAAAAATGTTGACACGCACACATGGAATTTATCTCAAACTAGCAAAATCCAGCGTGCTCACCTTTCTTTTTCTACTATTTACTAGAGTTCACACGCGCGCTTCGCGCGCTGGTTATTTTAGTTCGGGACGACAAAAACTAAAAAGCAAACGCTTAATTGCTACTACTTTCACACTCTTCAATTTCGATAATGCGATAATTCGACTTCATTCAATTCGATCATAATCGCAATGCATTTTAATATAAGGGATTTATAACTTGTTTTTGAGGTTAGACATTTTAAATTTTGATATTGATCCACAAACTAATAATATTCACGTTTTCGAGGCTTCAAAACATCAGATCATCACTTTTTGACAAGAAAAAAAAAATTAAGAGAGGAAAAGAGGAATGGTGTATTTCGACTCCAAAAGACTAAAAAAAAAAAAACATTTACATAATATTTTCTCGAAATTTTGTTTTTCTCCGTACAAAAGCTTTACTCTAGGAGGAAGCAACAGAAAAAATAGAGCAACGCAGGATGATCCTAGTCTTTTTTCAATCGCAGTCCGGGTGTTCACTTTACGCGGTCTCGAGGCATAAACGTTCTTGTATACGTACTCATGTTGATCGAGTATCATAAAGACGAGAACACGCCGAGGCATAAATATGAAAGCGTCCTTCGGCGGCTCTGGAGAATCGTATCGAATGCATAAAAGATGCTCCCTTCGGTACGCCGCTCCCTACTCTCCCTCCCCCTCCTCCAGTATCTACTTATCTGAATCCAAGGCTCACTCGAGAAAATTGTTTAATTCATTTTAAAGCAGTCCTCGAACAGGCACTCTCCATAAATTCCCCGGTACTCGACAAGCTATCCCTCTTTTCTTTTTTTTTATTTGCCCCCTAGAACGCCGGCGATATTTAGACAATTGATTTGCCGGCGAGTTCGAGCAGCCGGCACTTTCAGCGCCCGTCGCAAGGAAATTGCGCCGCTGCTAACAGCTGGGCAATGTATATAGAGCGAACAAACTGTCGTAAAAGTATGCATCACCTTTGTGCGGCCGGTTGTGGCCTCGCGGCGGTACGGGATAGTGCCACCCTCCGGAGATAAGGTCGAGAGGCTGATTCGGTAGCTCGTCAAGCTATCGCAAAGCGGCTAAAGCGATGACGATGACTGCGGGGGTGAGAGGGAGAAAGAAGCCAGGCTCTTATCGCATTGCCCAAAACGCCTTCCTCCCACGACGCTGCGCGCATCGACAATCTCCTGTCGCGGTTTCGCCGTGTATTAACCCTCGGTAAATATCGATCCGATATCCTCTCACTCTTCTTCATTGTAGCTTTGCTTTGATCTACTGCTTCTCCGTGTGCGGTACCTTTGCTTTTTTTACTGATACGTGCGGTTAAATTCGACGCACTTCGCGAGCGCTTTTTTTTTTTAAAGGGATTTTAGACGTACATTATAATATTATGATGTAGAAAATTATTAAAAAACGAAGCGAGGAGCGAACAGCGTACTTCTTTCCCTCGGCGCATAATATACTGTTATTCACCGTTTTAAATCATAAAATTTTATGGAAAATCGTTAGTTTGGGGTTTTTATTTTCTTCGTAATAAATTAATTGACTAACAGATATGATTGATTTTTTTAGCAGAATTAAAATAAACGAGAAAAAAAGTTTGTGTTACTCGTAGAGTATTGATTTTCTATATTGGGATAAAATTCGTTTAATAAAATTAAATGGAAATCTAAATATTTTTTATAATTCAAATTTAAATTAATTTTGAATTTTGGCGCTAATTAACCGCAAGCTCACCTCTTGCTTTTTTTTACACTCTTAATATCATTCTGGCATCGATTTTTTAAAATTATTCTTTTAACCTATTTTTATATTCTAACTGTTTTTGACAAAACATTTTTTTACGATTTATAGGCCCTTCCCTAGTAAAATTGTAAGTTCTGTACACCCACAGTAAACCGAGGCTCAAGCGTGTATACTGCACATCACGTTGAATTTTCTCTACGTCGAAATAAAAGTGTTTTATTCATCAAGCTGGCATTTACCTTTTTCATCTTATTTTCCGTCTTCTCCCGCGAAGAAGTTTCGGACAACTTTGGATTGGTTTTATTCGATCAAATGGAAATCTGACATCGTCAGGATGCTTATAGACCATCTTTCGCCATCTTCCTTGACGTGACGAGTCGAGCGGAGTAGTAGCCCGCTCGCTCGCGTACACCCCTGGTCTTATCAGAATTCAATATGACTGCGTACACACGGGGATTTCGATTTTTAGGAATATGAGCAGTGCAATCGCGCCGCACTGCGGCAGCATCTTTTTGTTCCTCTCGGCCACCCCTGCGGTCTTTTCCGCGAGCGGTGATTGAATTTCTCGCAACCTTCGGCGTCACCCCCTTCACCTCTCATCTCCGATTAGCCGTGTCATCGAGTCGGAATGAATTTTTTTAATTGAAAATCAGTCGCTCGGAAGGGGGTTTATAGGCGTGTAAGGGAACGAGACCGCGTAGAGTCGGCCGTGGGAGGCACGCGACGCGAGAATGGGACGCGCCGGTCTCTTCTACAAACTTCGCGCTCTGTGTGCTCTGTAAAATTGGATTTTCGCAACTAGCGGTGATTGGACATTTTATTTTGTATCGCGCTCGCGTTTTCGGACCCGCGCCCGAGAGCTCGTGCGCGCGTGCTCTCTCTCTCTCTCCTTTTCTATTTTAAACGGGATTTCCACGGAACTCATTTTCCCAGCTCGTATATATGTGTGCTCTTACGCTTTCTTTACTTCTTTTTTATTATATCGCTTCGCTCGTAATGTTATGAGATTGAATCTTGTTGAAAATTCGGAGTCTTATTTAAATTTGATTGTTCAATTGTGTATACTCGAGAGAGATCACTCTTGATCTCGTTATCATGGCAAATTGGTGACGATCTTTTTGACTGAGATATCGATTTTCGAGACAAGTAGAGGAATAAAGAAGTTTCGTTGAATAAGTTAAAAGGAATATAAAAATTATTAATGAAGACGTTGCATCGTAATGGATAAGTGTGGAAATTAGAGCGCTACAGTCGCAGATTGCTGCTTAATTAAATGTCAGACGGGTCTCTTCGAGAAATATCTGAGTTAATGTTAGTAATTTTGACTTGAGTGACTGCGTCGCGTCGCTTCTATATAAGTAGTGAAAATATTCATCCCAGATTCCATTTGTTAATTATGAATTAAATTCACTTTTTTTAAGTAACTGTAGTGATGTATTTAAAATAACTTACTTGCCATGTGAACTGTGTTTTTTCTCGAAATCTAGTTTTATCAGAAGCAAAGTTAGATGTAATTGCGATACCGTTGGATAATAGAGATCCTTTAATTATATAAGTCGAATTAAAATGCGCAGCTAGTATAAAACGGATAAATTTGGACTGTTCAACCTGATTTAAGTAATTGGGAGAGGGAAGATGAGATGGCGATTTAAGCCATTATGTTTGAAGGTCTGCATAATTGGATTGAATAGGTAGCTGTAAGTTAATTAATGCCGATTGCACACAGACCTAATTATTTCTCCATTGCCATGGCGAGGCTACTACGCTTAATTCGCTGAATCGGTGGGATCGTATTCCCGCTAAATTCCCTGTCATTGAACAGTTCGTATCTAACAGCTAGCCTATCGCTTTCCACTAAAGATTGAAAGGGTTCGTAATGCAGTACGCGTTATTTTAAAAACCTTTTTAAATCTGTCTCGGAACGATCAATCAAATTAGGAAATTCTTTTACATTTTTAAAAGGGTCTATTTGAACCATTTAACAAAAATAAAAAGGATCAAAAGGATTTAAAATTACTAAATAAATTGTAAAAGAATGTATTATTTTATTTTATTTTATAAAAAATGCATTGATGTCGTCATCTTGGCAATGGTTATATATTAAATCAACTATAACTGACTCTATAGATGTACCTCTACCTTAGACAAGCTTCCCTGGTAAAAACTGTCCTATTAAAAGTGGTTTGCATTTCTTGTTACTAGGTATAACTATCGTCTTGTTTATGACCATTAATGAAACGCTTTTTCGCCCATTAACAAGCTTGTTAATAGAATTGGTCTCGAAAAATCTGAAACCAACTAACTAGGAGAGTACCTGACCTCCGGATCACGGAATTTGTTGAAACTTTGAGGGCTGATTTCTTATATGAAAA
>JAWWEP010029796.1:0-14388 GCA_035582995.1 Sycophila quercilanae | reverse complement strand
AGAAATAAAAAAAAAAATTCTTAAAAACGTTGTTTTTCTTGGTCAGGCCGGAAACTTATCAATCCACCCTCGTAATACGCAGTATGAGTGCACAGTAGGAGGACGAAAACGTGATTTAATATTGAAATGGTACTGCCTATTCCTGTTCGAGTAGTGTTATGTCAACTAAGCTATTATAAAGGGTATTGTTTATTGGAGGCTAATTAGTAGTAATAGTAATAGTATCTTCTGAAGCTGTGGGGATGAAGTTAGGCAAATAACCGCGTGCAAATTTACGATGTTCAGAAATATCTCTCTAAAGCCGTACCACTGAACGGGGAAGGTTTACGGTAATTTTGCATCCTCCATGTTCAATAAAAGAAAATATCAGTGCAGAGTATGAAGGTGCAATCATATTTCCATATCTAAATATTATAAATATTCTATTATAAAGGGCGATATCATTCTCCACGGTTCGGAAATCTGATTTTTGATTGGCTCTTAATTATTAAATGATTTTAAAGCTGTGAGTACAACGTTCTGCGAATATTGTTATGTCTATAGCTGGTGTTCAAAACTGTCTTTTTCAGGTTCTGACATTAAATGTTGGAGACTTCTTATACTTACCCGTATCAGATTTTTATCACATAATAATCAGAGTGCGGTGCACAAAGACGAAAATATGACTCAATATTGAAATGCTAACGGAGCGGTAAGGCCTACGGATTGTTTGCAAAATCACAAGCTAGTGGCGTAATTACAGGGTCCCGTAAAATGTTCATGTATAATAATAATAATTTTACCATTTTCGTTTCTTCAGTAATATATATGTTTGAAATGAATAATTAGTCATCAAAAGGATATTAACATTGAGATTTGCTTATGCGAGAAGGAAGCTAGATAATATTAGAATTTTGAGAAAATTTTGAAAGTATAGTTCGTTCTGTCTTGTTGCTCAATTCATTATATACTAAATAACAGAGTATTTAATTAATTTACGACCCACATAATATGAAATATTTCAATGAAATATTACCTAAATATTGTTATGTCCGCCTAGTTAACGTATGAATAATATTACTCTAATATTACTTGAATAATTACATAAATATTTCGAAGTAATACATTTGTAATTTTGCTTGTATGTTATTATTTAGGCGGATATAACAATGTTCCAGTTATTTATTATATATGATGATTTTGCTAGTATTTTAAAAATTTTATTTATTGTGACTATATTTGTAAATATATTAATCCTAAATTTTGTATTGCGTAATGAATATCGCTTGTGTTTGCATATTTTGTTATGCACGATATCCAAACGAGTATTATAAGTTATGTGACGAAAACAGGATAGATGATAGAACGGCGGTTCTGTGTTGAACGCGCGAACAACGGCTCCGTGGCAAGCGAGCTCTGGCCCAAAGCGGTGTGCAGTGTTTGTGCTGTCAGCACCGAGGCGTGCTTATAAGGCGAGCGCCGAGTTATACAACTTCCAAACAAGTGACTTAATAAAGTGCCTTTCCTTCTCGCATATACATTTTCTTTTATTTTATAAATCGAAACGAAAATTGCGTAAATGGCACAATGTTCTGAACTCGGTAACGATTTGGATAATATCTAATTTCTATTTCAACTTTTATTTTTTATTTTAAGTAAGGAATTGTTGTAAAAATTGTAAGTATTTGCGACGTTCTACAATTGAAGATAAATTCTAATGAAAATTAAGTAATAATAAGAAATATACATATTGCTTGTTTTTTGTTTTAAAAAATAAATTATTTATTTTATTTTATTTATTGTGATTTAATCATTATTTATTAGCTAGATGTGTTTAAGTTTCATCTAGATTAATATAACATAGTCGTCGTAGATTATTTTAACATGTTCTTCTTCTCTTAGAAAATCTTTCTTTCTTATTCTCTCGTTCTCCTTTACGTTTTACGCAGTTAGATTTGCCTGAAATTTGTAAATTTATGAAATTAAATAAATTCTAAGTCTTTTTCTAATGGCATTTTTGTATCTAGTAAGCAGTCATTGAGAATTAGTCTATTCAATGTACATAGTTGTGAGGGGATGATTTAATACTTAATTAATACCTACGCGACCGAGCGGAAAGCTCTCCGCCGCCGAGTTGTTGAGCTGCACAAGTCCGTGTCTGCTGACAGGTTTGCAGCAGACGAGAGCTCGACCGGCGGAGCGACCAAGAGAGAGAAAGAGAGAGCGTGAACGCGTGAAATAGAGAAAGAAGCCCGAGGGCGGTCCATGACGACGAGCCGGGCCTGGCAGCAGAAAGCGGTGGGCTTCGACCGCGCTGCTGCTGATGTCCAAGCGGCCACAAGGCCAGCTCGAGACTGAGCCGCCAGCTGAGGAAACGGCCGTCATATTGGCGTCAAGCCACTACGACGCCGTGTGGCGCGATGACGATGCAGACCAGCGAGGAAGGCGCACACCCGGCTACATACACAAAACGATACACACACATACTACACTAACACCCCTACGGCGCGGATCGCGTCGACGATAACACGGGGAATCTCGAGCGACAATGGTAACGCACGAGCCGGCGAACACGCGTTCGCTCGGCGTAATACTCGAGCGGCGCGGCAGCAGAGAGAGATAGCACGCACGGCGAAGTGGAATAGTGAGATAGATAGGGATAGCCATCGTTATAACTCCTAGCGGCAACGTGCACTGGAGGACTACGAGTCCATCATTCCAAACCGCTGAATGCCGAGTCCCGAGCCAGGACCCCCGTGATACCGAGGACCAGCAGTCGGCACCTCGGCACCCGCAACATCGAGGCGGGAGATCACCTGCAAGAGCTCTAATCCCCTTCCGGGAGAAGAAGATACCCATCCGCGACAAGATATCTCCGCAATCAAGGAAAAAAACCCGCTGTGGAACAGCGGTAAGTGTCCGCGCAAGTAGCTGCAAGGTCCAGGGGAGAGAAGAAGAGACACCCCCGGATCCGTTCGCGCCGAGGTTCTCAACTCGCTCATCCGCGTATTTCAAAAGTGGAAGTAGTGCCTTCGCGCGAGTGCTAATTCCGTCGCCGCGGCGCGCACAGAAAATATGGCAGCACCTCAATAACTGCTACCGAATTGCGATCTTACGCATAGATCGAAGTTCAATACGATCGAGTGGGATTGAGAAGGATAGCGATAAACCACGACGTTGGAGATGAAGAGCTCGCGACGCGATGAAGCGCGAAGATCGGACATTCTGGAACACGCCGAAGTGCCGACGCAATCTCAACCCCGAGCAGCTTAAGAATTTAAGTAGAGTAGAGTAGAGCAGTCCTTCGTGGATTTTTGCAGTGGTGATTTGGAGAAAGGAGCAGCGGAATTCCCAACTGGAGAGGTGAGAACTCGGACAATAAACGGCAACCGAGGAAAGTTTTAACGGTGTCGGAACATTCGCGCGCTCGTGAATAGGGAGGTTTTTGTGTATCGCCCGCGATCGAAACGCGCATTCGCACACCGCGACCCATGTAGCACACCAAGTTGAGAAAATGTGAGAAATAGTGAGACTGAACTCGAGATACAAGCGTGATTATTTTTGAGTGCCCCTCCTCCACTTCCGTATAATTGTCGTTATTGAATGGGTGCAGTTAATTTCCAGAAGGCGAGTAGATTGCCTCTGTCGTCGACGATGCCCCCAGCCTCGACGCGTCAGCGACCTCCCTTGAGGTCTCAGCCGGCCGGGCGAGGACCACGAGGTGATGCAGGAGCACCTGGCGCCATTTATTAATTTGCGGGTTTTTGGAGTGTGTTAGTCCACGCGTAATACTTGTGTTGGCGGGACTCGACATACAATATTACATAGTTTAAAAATTATGTAAATTATTTAGTAATTGCTCAATAACTACTCACTGGATCGAAAAATACGATATAAAAATGGTAAGGAGTGAAAGTATAGAATGTCTCACGTCACATGTAATTGTTGATATAACAAACGTGCGATCTGAGAATTTCTGTATTGAGTTCATTGGTGTTTGTACTATTTTTTGCACGAGCGGCGTAATATTCATTCTGTTTTCCCCCACAGGATGCACTTTTCGTGCTGTGTAAGAAATAGTATGTTATTATTCATAATATATTATTATTAGTGTATATGACACACCTAGGGAGGTAAAACAAGAATACTCTCAGATCGCATGTAAATTTAAAGTAATTCCATTCATAAATCCAAGAGAAAAATGGTTTGAAAAATTTGTAAATAGCAAACATTAACGTAAAACTTTTCAAACCATTTTTCTCCTAGATTTATGAATGAAATTATTTGTAATTGAAACCAAATCATATTTGTGACATTAGGAAGGGCACCACGTTGCGCTTTTCTCGAAATTTTTTTTTATTTTTTATAATCAAGAAAATATCGATGCCGGTAAAATTAATCTCTGCAGATGACTTACATTCCCTTAATTATATCATAACGATCTAATGATATAATAATCTTGTACGGAGTTAGAGAGCGGGGGTATGCGGGTAATGGGAGAAAAGTGTTTGGAATTGTGTAAAATGGGTCGACTTACTCTCGTTTGTAGATTCCGCAGATAAATCATCCAATTTCTTTAAAACATTTTCCAATTCAATTTTCTGATCGCCATTTTTTTCTTTAATTAATTTCAGTCTCAATATATTTCCTATTTTTTTAAGACTTGTTTTTAACTGATTCCTAATATTACCACTTTCTATTTTTCTGAATGCTTCCAAAACACATTCCATATTATTTTGACGAAATACATCTCTAAATGCTAGAACATCTACCTTTAAAGATTTAATGTGATTAAAAAAATTTGCTGTTGTTCTGAGTTTATTTTGAATTACTGTGTATTTATTTTTAGTATTGCTTAATTGGTTGCATAAACTTTTTCCATACAAAACTAGTAATTCATCGGTTCGAAAGACATTTTTAATTTTTTTATTGGTAAAATGTTTAATAACCTTATCTTCCAAAATATCTTGTGGGCATTTTTCTAAATTTTCTAATATTGAGCCGCTATCAATTGTGAATTGTTTAGAAATTCCTGTGCATTTAACAATATGTAAATTGATGGAATTTTTTGAAAAATAATTTCCACATTCTTCACAAGGAAGGAAATCGTCCGATGTTCTTGAAAATTTTGCATTGGGTCTTCGTGTGACGATTAGTGTACCATTATTATGTTCACTTTGTTCATTGTATGCTTTATTTCCTTGAGTTCTGATGAAGTTCAAGATTTCCATTTTTTTAGGATCAGATTCTGACAAACTCATCAGTTTTTGTACTAAGGATTCGTTTTTATGATGAGTTTTTACATGTCGTGGTAGTTTCTGCGTAAATTGTGCACAAAATGGACAATAATATTCTTTTCCAGTAGATTTACAATTACCAGAGTGGGTACAGTTTCGATTTGCAGGTTGCACAATAAGTACTTTTTTTTGTACAGTTAATTTAGGTTCAATTGTATCTATAAAAAAATTAATTTAATAATAAAACTGTTCTAAATCTTATACATTATTACTTGCTTGTAACTGACCTTTAACACTCTGAAATAATTTGTATTTGTTAACAAGTGTAGAATAATTTCTCATTATAAAAAAGCTTAAAAGATTTTTTTGTTGCAATCGCTGCTGGTCTAAAAATAAATTAAAAAAAATAAGATTAAAAACATAAAATTGAAATAATAAATTTGGAAACAAGATGAATCGAAAAATTAATTTATATTGGTTTATGCTTATATGCTTTGGTATACTTTAAGGCGACGCCGTTATCTTTATCAACATACTACCACAAGAAAGACGATAATTGGGTCATATGATAATTTGGCCATTATCGGTTAATAGATTTAAATATATTACTTTTAGAAGAAAAGCTGGGTTAGCGGTTATAATTATTAATAAAGAGAACGACTATTTCCACTTTTAGTACGATTAAACTTACAATTTCAGTTCACACTTCAAACTAGGCGACTCTTTACAATGACTTGAAAAATTTAGTACTTTGATTTGTTCTACAATTTCCAGTTCGTTAGAATAGTAGTAATAAAATGACAAAAAGTGAAAATCTGTTAAGTTCTCTCTATAGGTAAATAGAATGACTAACCCGATAAATCTCCAAAAAGAAACTTTATTTTAATTTTTAATTTGTATTTGTTGCGATGACATTACTATAAAACTTTGTTTAGAAAGATTAAGTTCTCTTGGCAATAGATTAAAATACAAATTTGTTTTTGAACGTACATACAGAATTCTATATATAATTCAAGTTTTGGAAAATTTACTGAAGATCAACTCGATGTACGAATTTTTAGAATTTTTTTTTAATAGTCTTTTGTGAAGAACCGCAGAATTTTTTATTTTAATCCGCAACGCTTAAGACAACTGCTCTTTATCTAAAAGCAATGAAATATTACAAAGAACCGCTGCCAATTTATTGGCACGTGGCTTCCTCAAAAAAATATACTGTTATCATTCATTAAACAATAATTTTTAATTAATTAATGGAATATTTAATGAAATATAAACTAAATGTTTAAAAAATAACTAATAAATAACTAATACTTATAAGATCTAGTAACAATAAATTATTAAGTTAAAAAAAAATATTAGTTTTAATTTAGTTACCTCTTTGTATACTACTGTAGGTGTTGAAAGTAATTAAGAATACAAAATTTCCTCTAATGGTGTTATTGGAGCAAAAACCAAAATAATCTTTTTGCAAAAGTTTTTCGAAAAGAATCTTCATATCAGAACTACATAAAAACAATACAAAGATTAGTAAGTAATTGCAATATCATTTATTAAATATTAGAATAACTTTAGTACCTTAAATTTTGAGCAAAAAGCGTACTTCTAGTCTTCACATTTTGGGCTAATTTGTCTGCAAATTATACAAAGAATAATATAAATTATTATGGTAATTCATTAATTCTATTATTATAGAAATTATTCAGTATTTTTAAAATATTTTACTTAAGAAGTGTTAAATAATTCAATAGCCCGATAAATATTATATTATAAACTAAGGAAATAAAGTGACTCTTTTTAAATCGGTTGTGCAGTTTGTAGCACGAAAGCGAGACAGCAGTCGGAAAAAAGTTACCGCACCTACACCATCTATCGTTACACGGAAATGACGCCGTTCTGAAAATTTCACTGTTAAAAACTATCCTTACTACAGTGTTGTCACCACTATACTAGATGAAGTCATTTCGGATATCAGGTACACAAGTTACATCGTTTGGAAATCTGACGCGACACGTTAGAAAAGTGTTACCTATCTCGATCGCCATTCAAAGAAGCAAGTGATTTTCGTCTAATTCGTGGTAATAATGAAATATAAAAAATTAATAACAGATATATTGTTAATAAAATATTTTTCGCGAAGAATGGAAAAGGATCATAAGGCTATAAATTTAGCGTTACATCAAACAGAGACCTTAATAATAATATCTCCGGTATTCATAATTCTTCAAAACAAAACTAATTGTTCCCTGTTAAAAAATCATAAAAATTTAAGTAGGGTAGATCTATCAAAGACGTTAAAAATATCACAAGGTACATTTTGCTTAAAATCGTGATTTTAAGGAGAAATTTTTAAACTTTTTACTGAAAACACCGTTTCACTTAAAAACTTCATATCATTCATGAAAAAGAAAAAAAAGGCGTGATGCACCGTGGAGATCCGTGATTTTGAGGAACATACCGAGGTACAATGGTTCATCGGAGAACACTAACGCTCTATGATGGAAGAAGAATGTTACTTGTGGGAGAAATTGAACTAGCCAGAAGATGGCTATTGTCACAGTAGAAGAAAGCGAAGCGAAATGATTATCAAACACGCACTCAATAGAGTACATTTAGTGACTTGCAGACTAAAAAAAGGCTTACTCTGCTGTAATTTTTCGATGTCAGAAATTTGGATACATGTGCAACGCTTATAGCGGCGAAGACATTCTATCTCTGATACAAATGCGGAGGTTCACAACAAAAAAAAGTGATATGTTAAAAAGGAATGCATTATATCATGCGTGAGAGATCCGGAAATAATAAAAGAAATTATATCGTGAATCTAACTAATGTCAAAAAAAGTCTCTGCAATGTATAAAGCAATTCTCTACTCTACAAAGAAAATATACGCATCTCACTTATACTTATATTTATCTTAATACATTGCAATTTAATGATGTCTAAAAGTATTTCTTTCAAAATAACTAAAAATAAACAATAAATGAATAAAAATAATTATCACTATAATGACATCTCCTTCGGAAAGTCAAAAATAAAATGTACATGTCTGAAAATCAGTACATTAATAGTTGCTGATATAAACTACCCTTTTTCTGATGCTACTATATACCACATACCTCGTTTAATTTTTTTTTCTTTTTTAAGCCAAGGACAACTTTTTATTGACTCAGGATCTCGATCTCCGTAGTCGTACAATAATTCAGTACCAATATCTAAGTCTTTCGTCGCAAAAAATACTATATGGGGTACTTTATTTACAACAACCAATCGAGGCTTCACATTTACCTCAAAATCATGATTAATGAATCGACCTAAATGCTTTGATGGCTTTGTAGAATCCATGCTGCAAAAAAGTTTACTCATAATTATTATTTATTAAGCCAGCTTTAATAATGAGATGCGAGGGGAACAAAAAGTACTGATAAGAAATACTAAAACTCTGAAAACCGAATTTTTAATGTTCTTCTCAGGTTACAATAAATTAAACGAACTTGAAAGAAAATAATTCATTTAAACGGCACTTTACGCCATCACCCCCATCCCCCAGTTTTTTTTTAAATCGCGGAAAAACACCCCTAAATCAGAAAATCCGGAAAAGTTCGCTTTTGTCATTAGGCAAAATCTGTAAACAGGCTTGAAATGCCTGTAAAAACAAATGCATACGTATTTTGACAAGATTAAACCGAAACAGAAGCCAGATTTGTCTTATCACCCCCTGTTAGATAAATTAATTATTTCCGCTTGGCCGGTTACGCAGGGTGGGGTGACACATGAACGAGTGCACGTCTTGAATTTTTACACGAAGAGAAAGTGTAGGAAAAATTAGTATTCTTGTCCACTAACAGAGGGACAGAGTCGATTTATGAAGGTTTTTATTATTTGAAATACTAATTTTTGGTTCTTAAGAGACTAAAAATTGGTACTTCATATACTAAAAACTTGTAACTGAAATTATTTATATAGCACTTTCTAATTTTTGATATAGCAGAATACTAATTTTTTCTATGCAGAATACCAATTTTTGCTATGCAGAATATTAATTTTTGCTACACAGAATACTAAAATTAAGGAGAGATTCAAGAAAGACAGAGCTAGTTTACGTATGCGCGCGTTTCATTTGTTCGCACGAGTGAATACGAATATACGAGTGAGTCGTAGTAACTAAAACGCTAGGTGGCGCATTTTGAAAATTTAACTTCACCTCGTATCACAACACGCAAACTCGCAACTCGCAAGTGGTTGGGATTCATTCTAGTTAGTACATAAGAAAAATAAGAAGGCATGCTTTCATGTCATTGCGTGCGAAGACGTGGAAACTGATGTTATAGTTGGGTCACTACGTTCATTAGTTTAGGTTATCTGTAAATTATTTGTAATATACATATTAAGCATTGCGTTTAAATTATTATAAGTCTATTTCAGCGGTCGATAAGATAGTGTCTTCAAATTGTGTAATGTCTTCAAGATATCTGCCAATGTTAAACATCCTATCTGAGCTTAAGTCAAAAATCAAGATGCTTAATACACATACCTAGTAAAATTTAATAAAAAATCTTTTTTAATTAAGAAGACCATTGTTTAAAAATTGTTACGTTAAAATACTAAAATTTATTATACGAGCATAATAAAATTTACTATGAGTATACTAAAATTTACTATATTGAGCTTAAAAAATTTAGAAAGGAAAATACTAAAATTTATTATACGAGCATAATAAAATTTACTATGAGTATACTAAAATTTACTATATTGAGCTTCAAAAATTTAGAAAGGAAAATACTAAAATTTATTATCCGAAAAAATTGATATGTTACATACTAATTTTTATTAGGGTTTTTCTCTCCGTGTATGAACTGAGTTCTTTATTAAAAACAACCCCTCTTTAAAAAATCCATGGGCTTTTTATTGTTAACGCTATTTCCCGCGTTTTGATTGGTCGAGCGATAGTCGTCTTTGATTATTTATTTATTATTTATATTATTGTTTATGTGATAACCTCTAAACAGAATCTCATCGCCTGATCTAGTATAAATAAATATCACATGGCATAGATTGTAGTTTTAACCTACAAGTTGCCTCGTAGCGACACGGGGCAATTCGCTGCGAAGTGGTGAGCAGGCACATCTGATGAGCCGGTAAGTCTAGATATGATGAATCGGTGAGTTGGCGAAGTTAAAGAGCTGGCATAGTGAGCGAGCTGACGATGAGGAATGCAGAAATCCTGAGACCAAGAGAAAATGCGTCGCGTGTGCTGGAGGCCAAGATATAGTGAAGATGGCGGCGAAAAAATCGTCGGGAGCGCGCGCTAACCCACGCCGAGAGGTCAGGTAAGGCTAGGTGCGCATTGCGCGCACCGAGCAGGGCCGGAGGGTCCGGGAGGTGCTGCCGCGCGGAGGCGGACCCGCGAGTTACGCGAAAACGTACGTGAATGTGCTCAATTAATCGGGAACAGGCCCCATTTTTTTTTAAATCGCGGAAAACTACGCTATATTGGAAAATTTCAATTTGTGAAAAAAGAAACACTTCTCGGACGTTTACCGGCCTCTTGAGTGTGTACGTCGGTTTAGATCCGCTGACTTTTCTACGACACAAGTATGAAGGCGCTCACGCTTGCTGATCAGCAAGATAGCAGGATGAACACGTGTGAAACCGCTCGACACGCAAGTGTAATTAATATGTTTTACGGTACAAGTTAGATTCGTGGAATGTGTGAGTTGATAGTCTAAATCTTGGGCGAAACTGCAGCGAGGGAACCCTAACTAGCGTCAGGGAAACTAGCTAGGGTGCAATTGCAGACATCGGTGGAGAAAGCTTTTTCGCACGTGTCAAAGCTTTACGAGTCCCGTTAACATTGGCGTCGACCCCACGCCTCCACCATAAAATATTTTATTTGATACTTGATGTTTCCCCAATTTTTATTTATTCTTTTAATTCAATAAATTTGAAATACCTGTGATGCGGTGCATCAAATTATTAGTAATACAAGACATAAGAAAATAGAAAGAGATTGATAAGGAGTTGTAATAGAGCAGAGCAGCGAATGAGAAAGAAACGGAAAGAGGAATGAAGTAGAGGCAAGCCAGCACAGAGAACGATGCTAACGAAAGTGCCCCCGAGCGTCGCCGTGGCACTAGGTTCCTGTACCCTGAGTGGAGTTGACAGAAGACGGCGAGGACTATCGACAATATAAATTGAGCTGATAGAGGATGTGGACTAGAACGTTATTACAGAGTGAAAGAGAGACGGATGTAAATATTTGATAGAATAAAAATTAGTCGTGATCAATGCTAAGAACTAGGGCAAAACGCTTTTTCGAGCATCTAACGCTAGTTTTTGGGGCCTTTTCAGTATCTGGACACAATCTCTTGACAAAAGTTCATTATTTTCTTTCAAAGTATCATTTGTCAAAGTAAAATAATTAATGTTTCGAGTACCGTAAGTTCCCCTCTGCTTGAGAAAATTAATTCTGTATTCTCCTAACGAGGCTGGCTAGCTCATTCTTATGGTACTCCACATTTACAAATTCGACGTTTTGCTTACGTTTTTATTTGTTTCTGATAAACGAGATTTTAAGCAATAAAGACCCATTTGCATTTTCATTCTTGTTTTTTTTTTAACATTCTTTACAATTGATTTTAAAGTTAAAGGTCCGATAACCTCTCTCTTCCATAAGAGCCTACGTATAAAATCGTCATTTTGACATCGATTTTTTCTAAAACTACATTATGCATCGTTTTAAAAATTTAACACTAATTGTCTTACATATTTAGAATTAGTTTAAAATAGTTTTCGCAAGATTCTTATTATTTCGATTTCACCACTAGCCCACCTCCTTAAGAACGTCGGTATGAATGCAATAATAATAGTGCATGACAAGTAAGAAAAAATAGTGCATGACTAGTAAGTGAAATATAAAACACATTCTTACCACCAAGTTCTATTTTTATACTTGAAGTAAAACATTCTTGTTTCAAATACTCCTTGTGCAGAGTACATTTCTGCCCTTTCCTTGGCAATTTTATATGAAATTAATTCGCCTCGGTATTCTAAAACAAAGTCGTTCTTTGAAAATTTTGAAGTAGTAACTACACCGAATCCTTTTTCAGGAAAACTTTTTATCTGGAACATAATTGACCGTTATAAATGTGAGTGATTAAAATGTTGCATAATAGTTCATTATGCAACAAGGGGTAAAAGTAGAGGATTTTTCCCGCGGGTGGGTTTACTACCCGAACGAGCGGATTTTTCCCGAGGGTGCGCTTACTGCACGAGCGAAGCGAGGGCAGTAACCGCCAGAGGGAAAAATCGGCTCGTAAGGGCAGTAATTCACCCAAGGGAGAAATCTGCTTTTGTCCCGTGTTGCATATAGTATTTTATTTCGTACTCGATTGTGACCACGTTTTGTCCCATATAATTTTTAATTTAATAAAAAATAAATTTATTATAAAAAAAATTTGATTTTACTTTCGCCCTGCTAAATTTACTTTCGCCCCGCTAATTTTACTTTCGCTCCGCTAAATTTACTTTCGCCCCGCTAATTTTACTTTCGCACCGCTAATTTTACTTTCGCCCCGCTAAATTTACTTTCGCCCCATAAATGCATTTTTGGGAAATATATGCTATTTTCGCCTTGATTTTCCGAGGCGTAAGTGGTCATATTAATCGAGTGTGAAATAAAAAGAATTTCTTTAGATTGTCTTTTAAAGTTTTGATATAACTGTAAAATAAATAACAAAATGACATTATTACCGTAAGACCGACTTCACAGTGATCTAAAATTTTCTTATTTAATATCTCTACTGCCTTTCTTTTTAATAATAAGTATTTTTTTCTCGAGCATCGATTTTCGCATGAAATTAGATCTGAAATTAATAAAACGAAATATGTAATTTTATCTATATATTAACAATGATATTACTGATCATTTTGCGAAGGAAATCCGCGCAGCGAATTCTATTTTTTAAAACAAATTCTGCACTGTAACTGCTTTGCATTTTCCTAGGTAATGTTGTACCTAGGTACAACATTACCTAGGAAAATGCAAAGCATCGGCCGGCGGAGGAAGATCAGCTAGATCCTCCTCCCGGCGCGGCGCTGTTAGTACGAGTAGCTCTGTTTCTTTACACGCAGTGCGGCGGCGCAATTGTGTGTTGCGCGAGCGAGATCGAGCGTGCGCTCGATCACACAATGCCTCCGCAGGTGACATCTCTCTTCTTTCTCTCGTTTTCGCTCGAAGAGAGATCAGTGGCTCGTACCGGCGAGCCGTCCGTCCGTAATCATCGACCATAATCATCGTCTCTTACGCTCACGCGCGTGGTAGATTACGTTTGGGACGTTCGAAAATGAATGTGTGCGCAGACATCCGGCCCACACACTCACATAATTTTCGTATCTCGAATCACATAACCATAACCCGTCACTAGTGGGAAGTCAGATAAATTCAACAAAATCAGTATAAAGAAAGTAGTAAATTTAAAAAAAGGTAGAAAATACTATTAATACATTTTTATTATTATTTAATACATATTAAATATATTCCATTAAATAATAAACTCTTCTAAATCTATTAGTCGAAATCTTTTCTAAATTTATAAGCGGTAAATTTTTATCGATCATCTTTGGTCTCAGGAAGATTTTCCAATTATTTTAAGATTTTTGACGTTTCTTCAGTAGCCACGCTACATGAGTCTTGATGGAGCTGCATTTCCTTTCATTGAATAATGGGTAGATACGCTTAACTCGCTTAATTTCACTGAAGGACGGAAGTTTTCCCGTTCGGAATGTTTCAGTAAACTCCTGGTAGCATATGACATTTTCCTCCTCAGACCAAGCCTTATAATTGACTTTTCTTATTTCTGAAATACATACAAACATTTTTATTACAAATTCTCTCATTTCAAAATCTGTTACCGGAAACTTTTGCAGTTTTTTGAGTTTTTAATATCAATTGTATAAGAAAATAGTCTTTCATTGACTTTGAGAATATATTTAACTTAGTAGTAAAAATCTGTTGCTTGAAATTTTTTTTTTTATTAAGGGGGGTTTATACCTAAAAATCTTTTTTTGAAAAAAAATTCGAAAATTAAAAATTATAATAAAATTTACATTTTCTATTAAATATTCTAGAAATATGTTATATTCCTGACAAAATGAGCCCAGATAGAAATTTTTA
>JAWWEP010029785.1:0-14388 GCA_035582995.1 Sycophila quercilanae | reverse complement strand
CGCTTCGCTCGGGCGCTAATCTCACACTTGTCCGAAAATCACTTCTGACGCACTAGTATCGAAAACTACTATTATAAAAAAAAGGTTCGATTCAGTGGCGAGCACGTGCTTGGACAACTTGAAAAGTCTAAAACTGCCTTTAGAACTCTTTCGAGACTTTTTTTCAACAAATCACTTAGCCACAGAGCCAAAATTATCTGTTATTTATTACTTATTCGTCCCACACTTACATACGCGGCCCCTATCTGGTGGAATGTAAGTGCCTCCGTTATGGAAAAACTCAGAAAATTCGAACGATACTGCCTCCGCGCATGTCTCCATATCTATAGAAAATCCACCAACAAGCATTTCGTTAGTAACTCACACATCTAAGACCGTGCTAACATCCGCAGAGTCGATAATTTTATTATTAAGCTTAGCCGCGACTATTTTACCAATTTGCTTAATATTAAAAATAAATTTCTTTCATCCTATGTTGCACCAGATGAAATCACTTGTCAACGGCATGCTAACTCTGGCTATACCCCCCCCCCCTCATTTTTTCACTTACTTCGATAGTAAAGGCCTAATTTCAGACGAAATGAATGTTCCCATCCTCTACCATGCCTCTAAACATCAGGCAGATAAAACAATCCCCAACAGGTACTCCTTGAAATACTCCAGGGTCATTCCCAAATACGACCTTAAAAATTCTTACATGCTCAAGCGCAAATACTGGTGGCTAACCGACAGTATTTTCACCGATGAAATTCGTAGAAGAACATTTAGGAAAACTCGTAATCACTGAATTTAACCGTTTGCGATTCGCTTATGACAATAATATTGTGTAGTTATTAAAACTAGTCTAGTTTTCGTCTAATATATAAGTAGCGTCTACAATTAGTGCGCTCTATTTTTCTAAGTTTAAGCGCAGATGCTACTCTTATCTAAGCTACTAATATTTGTACGCAGGTTTTTTTTATGTTACACCGAATTTTTCCTGCTCCGCTATACTAAGATATATTACGCACGGGGCGTCTGTCCACGCCTTAATTCCTAAGATTATTTTTTTTTCATCCTTCCTCTGGATGTAATCGCTGTTAGCTTTTAAGTATGCGAAATTTGTACTTATCGTTATAATTACTGTATGGATTTTTTCTTGTACATTTTTGCGCCATATAACCCTGTAATTTTATAACACTCTGCAAATAAAGTTCTTTTTTTTTTTTTTTTAAACAAAAAAAAAAGGTTCGATTCAGTGGAAATACCAATGAGGGTTCGAAATCCTTGCATTTTGCGCTGAAGGAGATGAGCAAGAGTCAATCGCGAATTGCGCCTAATATTTCAAAAAAAAAAAAAAACCGTTCTCAAAGACAAATAAAGAAGAGAGGAACTACACGCAAGAGAACAATGGAAACTGGACATTGACGAAAAGGATGGCCAAGAACACTAGTCCTAGAAATTCATCGAAGTCCGACCTCTCTTTGTCGAATAAATTTGAGATCCTTAGACAAGTTAGAACAAAAAGTAATTCGCAGAACGCGAGTCCGAGAGATACAGTGCAGACATTTACGGCGGCCGTCGCATCTCAACGAGTGCCTATGTAAGATGAGGTTACACAGGGCTTTGAACCCATAGTCTTCAATAAAGATATCTATCTATCTAGCTATCTTTCTCCCATCCGATTTCTATCATCTTATATTGTGTATATGCGAGCCAGGAAATTTCGATTCCTGGCTGATGCATTTTTATTGCTAATAAGAACATTTCAATCTTATCTAATAAATTAAAAAATTAATACTTATAATAATTGTAAGACTTTATATGCAAAAATATTCTTAATAATAGCAAAAATGCATCGGCCGGGAATCGAACCCGGGCCGCCCGCGTGGCAGGCGAGCATTCTACCACTGAACCACCGATGCTCGATGTTTAAGGACGTTCCCCCCAATTATATATATATCAATTTGGTTAATGCTGCAAAAAATGTATTTAAAAATTACCGCTTATGGTGAAAAATATTCTTTGGTGTGTATACATTACTAGAAAAATAATAAAAAAATAATGGCATACAAAATGTGTCAATATGAGTTTGAAATAAAGTGCAATTGCACGATACCAATATATAGATATACAAATATCATGGCATTTTTCTTTAAATAGCTAATATTTTTAAAACAAAGCCGCTAGCCCATATTTTCTTAAGTGAATCTTGTTCCTCATATGGTAAAATAGTTTACTTTAGTTTTTTTTTTAAAAATTGATAGGAAATTGTATTCACAGTTAAAGAAAATTTCCTTTAAAACAAGGTTCGTCCTATGCTTTCCAAGTTAGATGACCCAACTTTCAAGTCCGTCTAAGTATACGATTTTTCTCGGTGTAAAATTCTTTACTCACGACACTATTGGTGATTCGCTTATTCTCTTTACGGACACGATATGCGTGGAGAAAATGTCTTAGGACAATGTACGTGATGCTTATGGTTGTCCTATGTTGAATTCTGTTCCATCTAATCTTTATTTAAGTAATCGTATTGCACGACCTGAAATAAAATATAATTTTAATTATAAAGAAAAAAAAATATTCTTTGTTATAATTAAAGAGCATTTTTGTTATTGATGAATATGTTCTAATAATACCAAAATATGTTCTAGAATATATTCTAATAATACCATAATATGTTCTATAATAAATTCTGATAATACCATTGATACTATAATTGATTATATGATATCTTCTCTATATTATTTCGTGTATACTATTAATTATAACTTCATTTGTAAATGGCTCTATCGTTGTCAAAAGTATTTTATTATCAATAAAAAAATGAAATATTGATGAAAAGAAAAAAAAATCCTCCCCGGCGGGGAATCGAACCCCGGTCTCCCGCGTGACAGGCGGGGATACTGACCACTATACTACCGAGGACTTGATATTCTGAAAATTTCAAGCCATATAAGTAGCGACTACAGCGCTCTTTTCCAGTTGCAGAACAGAACATTTTGAAACTACTTTGAATTAAAAAAAAAAAAAAAACACTACATCCACAATATTTATTCAACTTATTGTGCAATATATTTCACTTAATTAATCCGTCTGAACAATTATTTCGAAGTTTATCACTTTTAGTCATCTTTGTTTTCTTCATTTACTGTTATTAAATCTATCTTCTTAGTCATACATAATAACTCAAAGAAATCAATTTCATAACAAGTACATTAAAAAAACCTCCTTATTTTTTTTCAAAACCATTTTAATTGTAAATATTGATAAATTTAATTAAATAATATTTTAATATTTAACAAAATACTTTTTACTTTTAGCAGATCGATATTCAAATGTTATACTAAATATTTAAGAAAATTATTATTTTAGGAAGAAAGTTTAGATGCTTCATATATTTATCAAATAAGTATATAGGATAATAAAGATGTGCGCGCGCACGAGTGGGCAAGTTGAAATGCACGTCGCGTAAGTATACGGGCATTTGGCCTGTAAGAGGGGCAGAGTGGAAACACACAAGCTCGTTGGTTATATAAAAGAGCGTCGCGCTTTAAAGAGCAGCGGCAATCGACCGTCAGTGTCCAGAGAGATACATAACACGTGGGGGCACATTCGAAGCCAAGTACAATTTGTCATTCACATGCTGTTTTTTTTTATCAGTGATTTGTGATTAATTCAACCCTCGATTATCGTCAGGTTGCATATTCACACTATCAGGACTAAACGCAGAAAAAAGATTCAAACATGAGGTGGTTTCTTCTTGCCGGTAAGTCGAAAATCCAATTCCGGTGTTACGTTTTCCACGTGTTTAAAGACGAATCTCTAAATTCAATTTGATATTAAGCTTTAAAAATGGAACATGACTCAGGTGTGATTTTGTTAAAATTGCTTTTTTTCGTTTTTGAATGACACTCTTTCAATGTGCACAAACCGGTATAATTGCTAACAAAGAGGATGGCTCTAAAGACTGCTACGAGACGCTTTAGTTTTCCATTTGCATTTCTTAGGTCTATAATTTAATTTTTTGTTCTTAAAATTGAAAAAATCTCTTTATAAAGAATGGTTCGGTTAATTCCCGGGAATTACATATAAGATCGAATTATATATTTAGTCCTCGTGTCGACCTTTCAAAACATCACGTTCGGATTATTTAGGTGTAAACCAAGTTCATACCAATCACTTTAAGTTTAAATTTCAAACTTATTATTACCAAAATTAAGAAAATTAACGATTATTCTTTCCTTGAAAAGTCGACTGAAGATTTATTTTCTCCGTAAAAAGGAGTTACAGTCATTTATCTCGAGTTTAATTAGAATGTTGAAGTAGCAAGTAGCAATTGTAAACGAAATGCCTTTAAAAATTGTTGCTTATTTTGTTTTTCTCTATCAACAACCTAGACTTTTTGTAATAGTTTGATTTTATCTCATCTTCATTAACTGAACCATTAATGCGTTAAAATTTTTTATCAGGCGATAAGCGATAAATCTCCGTTAAAGCTGTTATTAGTCAGAGGGCAAAGATCGAC
This sequence comes from Sycophila quercilanae, assembly GCA_035582995.1. Taxonomy (NCBI): domain Eukaryota; kingdom Metazoa; phylum Arthropoda; class Insecta; order Hymenoptera; family Eurytomidae; genus Sycophila; species Sycophila quercilanae. The sequence continues at coordinate 9,881 of JAWWEP010029785.1, read as the reverse complement.
TCGTAACTTAGACGTTTGCTTTATTTTTCAGTAGAATCAAAAGTATATTCGACTTGACCTTATTTTCGCGATTTTGTACGAGAACTCTTGCGAAACTAATACAAATCCGTCACGTGTATTAATTTTACAGCGGTAGCTTACAGGACAGAGAAGCTCACTCTATACCTCTATTACGCGCTTCGGCAAATGTAATTATTCATGAGATCGTCTATATTTTAAGAACTTCGTTATGCATTCGCTAAGTATATTGTTTGGATTCGTTATAAGGTCATTCACAGGATTCGCAATAATTAAAACAAAAAAATTACGATAATACGTTTTGATCGAAGGTAAAACTGTACAATATTGGCCTTTGTTTCTTTTTTTTTAATTTATATCTATATAGAAGATAGTAACGATTTCTCAAATTATCTAATTAATATTCAAGTTTAAAGCAGGTAATTGTAGAAGTAAACTAAAATGATGTTTTAAATTTTAGGCTTATGATAACATTTCTTATCGAACTGACAGAAAGACTCGCTACATTTTATCTCACGCTTCACTAGAGAGTTATCGAATTAAATGATTTATAAGTATTAAGCGAATGGTAATCATGAAAATGAATCTGAATTTTGTAATGCTAATTGACAGTAGATATTGCAAAATCAATAATTGTACAAAATTAATCATTTACTAGTTTTCTATCAAGAAAAAACTTATCTATATGCGCGCTATAAAAACCTTATTACTTTTTTCAATTATTTATTTATGAAGAAATAATTAAAGCCAAAGGACGAAAAAACTATTTTTACAATTATTTCACCTACATATTACTAAAAAATCAGTTTATCATTTTTTGTTAATACCGCCAAATATATGAACAACGCGATTTAATAATTTATTTATGTATCTAATTTCAACATTTCTTTAGTAAATTTAACATTTGTCTGTGTTAGCATATGCAGTACTCATTAGATTATTTTCTTTGGCCCTTATCAACATAGTATCACTATACTAACAAATGATAAATATTCCCAGCAGTTGACCCTAGGGTCAGTATAGCAGGCCGAGAAACTCGCAATCAAATGACCATGTTGTCTTCTAAAGAAAATTTTATTTTACTGTAAAAATTAAAAAATAAATTATATATATGCCGTTGGAAATTTTTACGTTTTCCGAGAATTTTTAAAATTTATCTACTATTTTATTTTAAAAAGCGATATTAATTTTTAAGTATAGTAAGAAGTGATTTCAGTAAACGGTAATAAACATTAATCAATTGAAAATTAATCATTTGTTCTTATGTTTTCAACTGAACACAAACTATCTATTAATTTAACTACTTCATGTGGATAAAACAATAAAAAAATATGAGTAAAATTATTACATTATCTATCAATAAGTTATGTTTATCAATAAATCCAATAGACTATAATTGCATCTATTTTACTGCAAATCATTAAGAGTCTCAATGAATGATGGAAAAGGTCATAGTTCTCCAAGACTCATGCTGTAGATAATTTTTTCCAAGATATCCGCGATATCGATCATGAACTACTGTATTTCAATGTATTATTGCTATCTGTTTCTTACTTGCATTTGAAAAAAATAAATTTTACAAATTTTAATCATTTTTGTTTTGAGAGATGTTAAGTAAATATGTAATAATAGAATATCATACTAGTAAAACTGAGTAACTAAATCTGCATCTTGTAAATATAAAAATCTTAATGTAACCAGTGACAGTTGTAAATTAATGATAAATGTATCTGGAGAAAGCTTGGATAAGAAGTATTCATTGTTATGAATGAAGTAACAGAAACGACCTAAAAAAAAAAAATTCTGTACATAATTGGTTCTGATCTATTATAGTTTTTTAATGTAGCTAAATTTTACTGACAGTCTATTGTAGTATCAAATTTTTCTAAGTAGTAACTATAATTTACAATTTATGAGTAACTTTGATTAACTGTAAGCTTCTTAATTTCATAAAATCAATAATGTTTAAGTATGCAAATTTTTTTATTACATGATCAAAGTAAAGTCTAATCATGTAGTTAATTCTCCACTATCAAATTTTATCTACTTCCTTCTTCTGTCATATCAAGAATATATATTCTTACATGCATTCATATCTTCTTACATGCTTTTCATATTAAAATAGATTCACTTATTAAAAATGTGGAGTGCGTAAGCTATTTTCTGAAATAATTGTAAATATTTAGCTTTATGAAAGAAATCAATATTTACAAATTCTTTTAAAAAAATTCCTTAATAAATATAAATGAAAAAAGTATCTAATAAAAGAATTTCAAGAAAATTTGAATGTTTTAAAATTGACAGCTTGCTAATAAAAATTATTGTAGCTACTATGGAATTTACTTTTAAGCTTTCTGCATAAAAACATTTTGATTTATAAAAAAGCTTCTGATAGTATTCAAATTCAAATTACGATTACTGTTATTCAATTTTATTAAATGAATAATGATTAAATTACAATTTCCAATTAATAAAAGTTTCAAGTTTGTTTTATCCACACATGTATATTGCATATATAGTAATCCAAACTTAATTTTTACAATAAAATTCTTTCCTATTATAATTCACATTCTAAAATAAATATAAGCCAAAATAATTCTGACTTAAAACATATATTTAAATAATTTTTAAACTCACTGCGTACCTGCAGTAGACGTACAACGCAAAATCGCTGAACAAATATTACTAATTACATTTGTATACCAGTACGGTATGCTACCAGTACCATATTGATACTATACCATACATATAACACCAGTAAATTGACAAACCTAATTACCTTTTTACAGTAGCTGGGCTGGTATGCTTCGTGGGGGCGCAGAACTTGCCGTCGAACGCGGAGGACGCCTTGGCTAAGGTCAACGAGATCGTCGACATACCCGGCCTGAAGAACCTGAACTTCTCGCAGTTGCCGATCGACGATGCGCAGAACGTCCTGAAGCAGAAGTGCGAGAAAAACGGCGGCGCCGGCGCGTACGAGGTAGCCAAGCAAGGCGGCATCCAGCTGGCCGACTGCGCCAAGGACCTGGTGAACTTCACGCGTCTAAAGGAGGAGATGGACGAGGCCAGACCGACCGGCGACCTCGACGAAGTCTTCAAGAAGTACTGCCGCAAGAAGCCCATTCTCAAAGGCTGCATGACGAACTTCACCGCGGCGATAGAGCCCTGTCTCGATCCCAAGGAACGCGAGAACAAAGTCATCGTGCAGAACATCACCGAGAAGATTCTCAACTTCATCTGCTTCAAGGAGGGCGACCGCATTGCTCGTATGTATCCTGTCGAAACACTGCTATTAGTTCGCGAAAAGAAAGTAAAAAAAGCTTGACTTTTGCTTACCTCTTTATTGCGTTCCTTTGTGCGCGCGAACACTGCAGCAGAAGTATTCTTTTCATTTCCTTGATCTTTTTTTATATAAAGCGCAGTGTTTTTATATTTTTACTAATAATATCTATACTAGTGAATCTTGCGTACTAGTTTTTTTTTTAACAATTTTTATGCATACTTACATTAGTTATCATCTTCAACGTATTTTCGAATTTTACGTAGCTAATTCTTTACAACTGTTGTAATTTTTATAATTTGTACGTTATCCTCTTCCTTACACACAAAAAATACGATAACACAATAGAAAGTAACATCACGTATAACACTTCTTGAAATAAAATCGCGGTACTTATAAAATTCGTACAGTCGATTCGAAATTTCGAAAGGATATAAAAAACACTGTTCGTTGCCTCTCAACTCTCGAGTCTCGACTAATCTCGAGTGGCAAATAGCAACAAGTGAGCGACTGTCCTTTGTTCTAAAATGCGAAATGCGACCCGCGCCCTCCCCTCTCCTTCGGTAAAAAGTTGAACCTTACATAGTTTACATTTGCTGACTTGACTGCGCGGACGTACGCTCGCCTCGAATTGTTGAAACTCGAAGAACAATTCAAATATTTGCAACGTCGCATGAAAATTTTTACTTCACTTGCTTAATGTTTTAAGCTTACCTTCATCAAATCGTTCAGTGTTTATATATAGCGATCATATTCACAGGATATTCTTGCAAAACATTTTATTAAAATAATAAATAATTGCGCATGTAAATAACTATCTAACGTTAAAAAAAACTTTTCAGTTTTCATAGCGGCGAAGGGACCGGAGTGCTTCCAAAACAAGGCACAAGCAATCGGCGAGTGCGTTAATGCTACTTATGGCAAGTACGCCAACAGTTTGCCGGTTGACCCGACGAAGGGACTGAGCAGTCTATCTGAAATTAAAACTTTGCCGCCGCTTATTTTCGACGACAAGGCTTGCAGGTAAAGAATAATTTTGAATAAACTCTTTCGATTCTAAAGATGGATTTAATGTTTAAAACATGTATGACTTCAATTACTGAACCATTTTATGTTATTTATTTCTCTCTTAAAATACGATAGAGCTTTTTTTTTAAGAAGGTCCTGCAGATTAAAGAATAAATTAAATATAATGCATTTATTATTATAGTGTTGCATCGTTGGCGTTTGATGGACATTGGAATTTGATTGTTGCATAAAAGATTACACCTAATCTGTCATTTTTCTAGTATCATCTTTATTGTGTATCTGGGTTTGTTAATTAACAACCTAGATGTGATAACTTCAAGATTAGTGTTTGGATGAATGCAATGCACTGTGCGATTAGCAAATCAATGAATATTCAATGACTCGCTCATCAATCGATCAGTATTTTGCAACAATTCTTTTCTTTTGTTATGTAATAGGGAAATAAGTAGAAATTGTTATTGTTTAAACAATCAGAAGTTCACCCGACAATTGTATAATTTGAGATACATCAACTTGTTAATGACCAAAATTCTATTAAAAATTGATCTTACAACTTTAAAATATTTTTTTTTAAATGTATACTAAATTTTTTTAACACTGAATACGTGACTTTTTAAGAGATTTATCATAAAAATGTTATTAATTTATTTACAATTAATATTTATAATTGTCCAATTATTATAATTATTATCTTGCAACTTAGATTTAGATTTAGATTTCGATCTGTAAAATTTTGCATTGTAAGAACTTTTAATCAGTTGATTAGTTTTAAAAAATAAATAAAAATAAATAAAATATTAACAAACATAACGTATATTTTTAGGAACATGGACAAGCTGCAGTCGTGTGTAGTTTCTACCCTGGAGTCTTGCGAGGACCCGACCCCGGCAAATTTGCTCGATTCAATCTTCAACTACATCAAGAAGGTAACGCCATGCGAGAAGATGCTGGGGGATATGCCGGTAGCGCAGGCTTTAAGTTCATATAATGATGCTAGTCAAAAGCTCGGCTTCGCGGCCCTCATCATTGCAGCCCTGGTCGTCGTTCTCTCGTAATCGCTTGTCTTTGTGTCTTCTACTATACTGATTATGAACTCGAATTTTGTTTTTGCTTTTGTTCCTTGTCATTTTGTATAAACGATTTTTATAAATAAACTAATCTTTTGATGATTAAAAATGTTACTGAACAGAACTATTTGTAAGCGCTTGGACTATTGTTATTACTGCAGAAGATTAGCGAAATTTTTTTTTTTATGTTTTTGTTTGAAACAAACGGATGAGTGGGACCTTGATGATTAATTAACAGAATGAAATGCTAATGTGTGACAATGGAGACGATTGAAAAAATATTGAGATTGTGTATTGTTAACAAATAATAGTATATTACGCAACAAGGGAGGTAAAACAAGAATGGTCTCAGATCGCACGTAAATTGGCACCCGAGCCGAAGGCGAGGGTGACAAATGTGCGATCTGAGGCATTCTCCCGCTAGGCTGAAAAGATACTTCTATATTCCATTTTTAAATCAATTGTTAATTTTTCTCAACAGTTTATTCGTTGAATACATACATATTTGCATATTGTATTATCAGTATAATCATTACTTGAATATTTTTTTTAAATCGCGTTTAATAATAGGTAGATGTATATTTTAGTTATAAATAGTTTTGATTACAAACACATTTTTTTATGTGTAACAGAAGAGATGTTTAAATTTATATTATATTTTTTATTTATTTAAATCATTAAACCGTCTAAATCACGTAAATTGAGAGAATACAAAAAATTAAATAGAAAAACTTTAAATAAAAGTAAAAAAATTTATATATGTATAGTTTAAAATGTTTATATTATACTAATTTTTATTTATTTATTTAATTAATAAAATTCAATGAAGTAGCGTGCGCTACGATAATAATGATCAGTAGAATGTCAATATTCGTATATATTGATTTATTATGTCAGCGGTGGCATGTCATTTAAACTAAGTTACTACACTCTATTTATATACATATATAGAACCTTCGTGCCTTCGTTACCTTGCGGCATATAATCAAGTGCTTCTTACAGGTTTTTTTGATATGGTGATGCCAGTGATGAGAGTACCGCCATTTTGGAAGCGTTTCCTTGGTTACGGGATGAGTATCAAAACAAACTTTAGTTGCTTATTAGATAGAACTCCACGCGACTTTAGAATAAAACTTTGTTTTTTTTTTAATAAATCGCGTGTTTGTTATTTTTGACTTAACCACTTGTTTGGTGGAACTTTTATGTCATGAGAACTCACGTGTCGTGGACCGACAAAGTTCAAGATAAGGCAGAACAATGGTAAATAAATTAAATTAATATTAATATTATTAATTTAATTCATATCCTATAAATACAATTTATATTTACTTTAAGTCATCTTTGGCTAATTTGTTAATTAGTGTACTATTTTGATCAGAGTACAATGTTATGGTTTTTAAAGAAAAATAAAAGAAATACATGAAACTTGTTTTATGAAAATTAGCTAATTTTTTCATCTTTTTTACAGTATATATGATTTATGTTACAATCCAAGCGGTACTCAATTGATAGTTGCTGCTGGTCAGCATGTTTTAGTCTATGAAAGTAATGATGGTGCTCTTATTCAATTATTAAAAGGTAAGATAATTTTGTAAATGAATGTATTATGTATTGATATATAGAGAATATATTTATTTTTAAAGGTCACAAAGATACAGTTTATTGCGTATGTTACGCAAGGGATGGAAAGAAATTTGCATCTGGCAGTGCAGATAAAACTGTTATTGTATGGAATTCCAAATTAGAAGGAATTTTAAAATATTCGTAAGTATTTATATTTTTGTTACAAGTAAACTTTCAGTTTTAGAGTTTTATAAAAAAAAAATTGATTTTAGACACAATGATGCAGTGCAGTCAATGCAATTCAATCCGGTATCTCATCAACTTCTTAGTTGTTCTCTTTCTGATATTGCGCTTTGGTCTGCTGAACAAAAAGCAGTTCAAAAACATAAATGTGGGGGAAGAATTAATTGTTGCTCATGGACTAGGGATGGGCAATATATGGCTTTGGGTGTAGCTACTGGTTATGTTTCGATTAGAAATAAAGTAAGCTTTATATTTTTATTTCTTTTTTATTTTAAATTGTAATCATAAATATTTTTTGTCTAGAGTGGAGAAGAAAGATTAAGGATAGAGCGTTCAGGAGATAGTCCTATTTGGAGTTTAGCATGGAGCACTTCAAGGTATTAATAAATTAATTTTTCTATCTTAATATTAGTTACATATATTTTTTGTTTAGTGAGGATTCTACAGATACTATTTGTATTGGTGAATGGAGTGGTCTTTTATCATTTTATACTATAAGTGGAACCTTAATTGGAAAAGAACGAAATTTAAATTTTATTCCACTAAAAATTACTTATTTTCCAAAAGGACAATATATTATAATTTCTGGTAGTAATAAACAATGCCATTTATTATCACATGATGGAATTCAATTAGCTTCTATCGGTATTCCATTTACATCTTGGGCATGGAGTTGTGCTGTTCATCCAGAATCAACGCATATTGTAAGGATTCTAGATTTTTTTAATTTATAAAACAATGAAAAAATTATGATCAACTTAATTTTTAGGCAGTTGGTTGTCAAGATGGAACTATAACAAATTTTGAATTAACATGGAACATTGTTCATGGATTGTACAGAGATAGGTATGCTTATAGAGAGAATATGACTGATGTTATTATACAGCATCTATTAACAAATCAAAAAGTTCGAATTAAATGTAAAGATTTAGTAAGTAAACAGTTTAGAAAAGAATATTCATCTACATTTTTAATAATATTCTTTACATTATATTTTTTTTCTTTAGATTCAAAAAATTGCTCTGTATCGTGATAGGCTGGCTGTACAATTACCAGAAAGAGTTATAATCTACGAACCATCAGGAAACACTGAAGATCTACATTACCGAATCAGAGATAAATTAGTTCAATCTCTAGATTGCACTCTTCTTGTTGTAACAACAAATAATTTAATACTTTATTTAGATAGAAGACTTCAAAGTTTATCTTTTTCTGGAATTGTTGAAAGAGAATGGATACTCGATGGACCAATTAGTTACATAAAAGTTGTGGGAGGGCCTCAAAGTCAAGAACGTCTACTAGCTGGTTTAAAAAATGGCCAAGTTATTGAAATTTATTTAGACAATCCATTTCCTGCAGTCTTAGCCAAAGTAGATGGAGCAGTAACGTGTGTTGACCTTAGTTCAATGAAAGAAAAGTTGGCTGTGGTCAGTGATCAAGGAGTTCTCTCTGTCTTTGATATTTACAATGACAAAAAGTTACAAGATTTTCAAGATGTAACAAGTGTTGCGTTTAATAGTGCCTTTGAAGACATGATGTGCTTTTCCGGTCAAGATTACCTTGCAATAAAGGTTGCTAATTTTAATGAGTATAAACAAAAATTCTCAGGAATTGTCGTTGGTCTTAATGGTTCAAAAATGTACTGTCTACAAGGCCCAGCAATTATTACAATGGAGGTAAACTTCATTCTTAGCTCTCATTATTTGCACCTATTTTTATTAAATGTATAAAAATTTATAAATCTTTAGATGCCACTCTCTTCATCAATGTACCAGTATTTAGACGCTGAAATGTTTGACAAAGCGTATGCTATCGCCTGCCTTGGAGTAGCCGACTGCGACTGGTACGCTTTAGGAGTAGCGGCTCTCGACCATTTGGAATTCAACATAGCATTGGAAGCATTTGCGAAAACGAAAAAATTGCGCTTCGTAGAGTTAGTTTTGGAAATTGAAGAAAAACTAAAGTCAGGAGAGTGGGGAAAGGAAGCCTGCATGGCGACAGCCGCAGCTGCAATGGGTCGATTGCGAGAGGCCGCGAAGCTTTATCAAAAGGCCGGCTTGCAACAGCAGGCGTTGGACATGTACTCGGACCTAAGGATGTTCGACATTGCGCAGGAGTTTATCGCGAGCGGAAACAGTCAAGACCGAACAACTTTGCTCAGGAGGAGAGCAGAATGGGCCAAGAGTCTCGGCGAGCCGCGCGCTGCAGCGGAAATGTTTCTCTCGGCAGGAGACATACAAAGGGCTATAAAAATCATTTCGGAGTACGGTTGGATCGACATGCTAATCAAGGTGGGCAGACAACTCGATAAAGCGGAACGCGACAGTCTCACCGTCATCGCGAAGAAATTGAGACAGCTGGGAGCGACTCACGGAGCCGCGGAAATTTTCAGTCGGTTAGGGGATGATCCTGACGTGGCCGACGTGCTTGTCGATGCTCAAGCTTGGCACGAGGCGTTCGAGCTCGCCGAGAGAAATCCAAAGCTGAGATCCAGGGTTTACGGGCCTTACGCGAGGTGGTTGGTTGAAACTGGACGATTTTCGGAAGCTCAGAAAGGTATTGGATTTTAAAATTTTCAGGGAATATTAATTGTGAACTTAAAGCATTTTTGAAGTGATAACTTCTTATGGGGCACCGAATGCTCAGGAATTTCAGCCTCCAAAAGTATGAAAAGGCCTCTT
>JAWWEP010029774.1:0-14389 GCA_035582995.1 Sycophila quercilanae | reverse complement strand
GTTATAATAAATATACTATTTTCATTCTGCAAGCCATTGAGATTCTTTTGCTTAAGCATAAGCAACGATCCTCAATAATATTACCCCTTAATCAGTAAATCTTTTCTTTCTTTTTATAAAGTTTTTTTTCTATAAAAGTAAAAGTTAACGAGAATCTTACCAAAAAAATTCTTGAATGTTTCCACTAGGGTATTTGTGCTTTTATTACAGAATTTCTAAAGTATAATCCTTCGGAATAAATCATATTTACATCAGCTTTAGCTGTCTTGCGTAATGTTTTAAAATTCATTTATTTCATAATTCATGTTAAGTTGGATTTCGTAAGATTCGATAACCCTTTTATATAGAAAGAAAAAACTTCTATAATAACAATAATGCAATAACAGTGTGCAACAGTAGCAGTTTTAAGAATAGTTCATTTTATAGTTCACGTAGACTATAATTATATGAAAAATGACAGTTATTTCTTCAGTAAAATTTACTAGAACTCCATCAACATTCCTTACGATTCTAACTAATTGACAGTTGTACAAACTTTTCCCCCAAAATAGTAATCTGTGTACTATAATTTTGAGTACAAAACTTTCGTCCTTACATTATATATAAGAATAATCAAAGAAGCATCTTCCTTTTTTAATTAAAGATAAATTATATGCTGCTCTTAAAAATATTTTATTGAATTAATTTTTTTGAGATGAACTTCGAAATTTCATTGCGAGAAAACTCCAGCTATTCTCGTCTACGCACAGAAAAAATAATTCGTAGATCCAACTAAATTCTCCTTATAAAATCATTTCATTTATTTATCTATACATTTAGTTTAATCAACCAAAATTTAACGGGTAGTATTAGTGTACATAAGAACAGTGCACTTAATAGATGATACACATTATTTTTGTACGCATCTTTCTGGCTGGGTATAATTCGTGCACACAAGAAAAAAAAAAGAAGTACAAAATTTTTTAGGAAGCAAACTGTAAATCTATATTGATTATTCTATGGATCCCACTGGCAGCGGTTTTTATTACATTGCATGAACTATCCGCGAAAGTACATTGCACATCCACAAAAAAAAACGTACGTGATCGACACTTCATTCACCCCAAACCGCTGTAAATAAATAATCCATAAAATTACTCATTATTAATTCGACACGCCGCGCTGATATTTCCGTCGACCAGCGAGAGGCCGTTGCTCCGTCCCGCGCGCTCAAGTGAAGTATACGCGGTACCGCCGCGCGAATTGGAAATCCCGGCAAGAGGAGAGCATCTCTCGCGTGCAGCCTTGGGCATCTCGCGCACGGGTGCGTTTGCCTCGGCCGGGAAATTTCACCGAAGCACGGGGTCCTCGCGCCCGAGAGCGAAAAGGCGCGGCGGCGGCTCGCGCGAGCTTTTACGCCGGCGCCTTATAAAAAGAGCGGCGAGAAGTCACGCCGAGCTTGTTCGTTGCTGCGCGAGACACGACGCGGAGGATTTCGCTGAGAGGAAGCGCCAGACGCCCCCGACGCCTGCCTAGTGCGGATAACAGCCTGAACGAGCCATGGGCCACGCGGTACGTGCCTTCGCGGGCCGCGCGAGCTTTATTGCGCGAATCTGTGACCGTTCCAGACTTACGCTTTCATTAGAGTTTATATAGTGACATTCAATTATTCAAATAGCACCTTTTTCAACATTTTTACTTTATTACCTTTATTCTTCGACGGGTCAAGTTGCTTTTGTTAGTGATCAAGTGAATTAGTAATTAATTAGTGGTCATTAGATGTTTAATATATATTTTTTTTTTTAATTTTTAAAGAGCATCGTGAAATTATTTTACCAGTGATTTTGTTTAATTTTTCCTATTAAAGATTATATTAATTAATTGTTTCTTTTTTTTTTTATTTTTCGACGGTGTCAACTTGCTGTTTTATGTGTATACTTTTGTTTATTCTTTCGTATTATAGATTAGTTGCTAATCGCTTTTTTTATTCTCCGGCAGTGCGGAGCAGCTGTTTTATTAGTGATTTTCGCTGCGTTTGCGTCGATCGAGCAGGCCCACTCGAAGGTAAAAAATGTGCAGTTTCTCTTTGACAAGGCGAGCAACCGTAAAATAGGATATGTCGTCACGAAAGTGCACCCCATAGACCGTAAGGACGAGGCGAGCGAAACGTCCTCGCCCACGGATTCGAAGAAGATCGATCGAAATACTCTGGCCGAAATTGAACACGGTGAGAACTCCTATCGCATTTCAACTTCATCCAACTCAAACTATAATTTAATGAATCAAAATTTGATCACATCCACAGAACACGCAGGAGAACTGATACTGGGTGAAGAACACACTTTCGATACCCAAGCTGTCGAGACGGGATTCGCCGGAGAATCGGTCAGCCATACCTTCGGTGCGGAATCGCTGTCCGAGGGTAGTAATCAAGAGCATCACCATCACGAGACGATAGTGACCATCGAGAAGAAAGTTCCAGAACCCTATTTGGTTGAAAATACCATGCACTTCCCCATAGTGAAGAAGGTCCCCTATACGGTGGAGGTACCGGTTCCCGAGCCCTTCCCCATCGAGAAGAAGATCCCGTACCCCGTCAAAGTGGTAGTGAAAGTTCCAGTAAAAATACCAAAGCCCATCGCCGTGGTGAAAGAATCGTATTACCCAGTGCACGTGCCGGTGGACCGACCAGTGCCGCATCACGTCTACGTGCCGGATCCGTACCCGGTGGAGAAGAAGGTCTACTATGAGGTGAAGGTCCCGGTACCCGAACCGTTCCCCGTCGAGCGGAAGATTCCCGTCGCGTTTAAAGTTCCTGTGCGCGTGCCGCAGCCTTACCCAGTGGAAAAGATCGTGCCCTACCCAGTGAAGGTGGAAGAGGAACGACCAGTCCCAGTCCCGGTGATCAAGCCCTTCCCGGTGCCTGTCAGCAAGCCAGTGCCCTTCCGCGTGGAGAAGATCATACCCTATCCGGTGAAGGTCAACGTCGACAACCCCATACCGGTACCCTACGACCAGCCTGTACCCGTGAAGGTCGAGGTACCCGAGGAGGTACCCTATCCTGTTGAAAAGGAGGTTCACTATCCGGTAGAGAAAGAAGTACCTTACCCGCATTTTGTCTACGAAGAAAAGAAGGAGGAACAGGCGATCGAGCACAAAACTGACGTTGTCTCAGAGAAACCGATCGAGCAGCCCAAGGAACAACCTAAAGTCGTCGAAGAAAAGAAAGCGTGAACGAGCGCAAATCGGAGTATCGCTGTTTTTTTTTAATACCATATGTTGTAGAATTTAAATGTCAATTATTCGTTTTTTTTTTTTATTTTTTTCTGTTATTTAGTTTTTAAACCGCTATTTTCTACATGATAATATTTATAAGTTGCTGCGTGAATGAATGAAAAAAAAAATCTTTGTTCTCTACTTTCAATGCAGTTTGCAATCAATTTTCCCTTGTAATCTACGTTTATAATGAATTAATGTAACGATCAGTGAGCACGTGTGAAAGAATATAATCGTACGAAAATTTGTGCAATGTACTTTGTAATGGACTACGACTCGTTCTTGCGGTCTTAAAATATAAGTTTTTTAATTCCATCACGAGAAAATTGTTTTAATTGCTTAATAACACAATAAGGATATTAAACACATTAAGTAGAAGAGCTGCCGAAAGAAATCGAGATGAAAGTTACTCGCGATAATTATGCAGTCACGCTGGCTGCTTGTGTACTTGCGCGGTTTTTCATCGCATTTTATAGCACGCCGTGGTGATCACGATCGACTTCAGCTCTGGTAGCGTGTATCGTTAATTTTATTTTGTTTTTTTTTTTATTTCTCCCTATCTAATCGCATCCCATTAGCGTTGTCCGTTTGATTGTAATCTGGACGCCTTTGTCGACCATTAAAATTTTCAATCGTCGAGAAAACCTCGAGTCGTGCTTTTCGAGTTGTCGTCAAACACTTTGTCCTCATTAATTGGCAGTAATCCGTTTTATTTAACATTTTCATTTAAAATTAAATAAAATTAAAAAAACGGGGAAAAAGTGCGCGGTAAAATGTCTGCAAAGGTTCTTTCTAGAAGCCCCTGAGCGACATTAACGAGGAAAGGCCGGCGGAAAATTAGATAGAAATGATTTTACGACTCGTCATAGAAAGTCCCCAAGCGCTTTAAAATTACGTTATATTTTTATAGTGATTTTTTCTCCGCAACTTCATGGCCCAATTTTAATCCGCGGCGAGAAAAAAAAAGACCATCGCAAACTAATTGACCGTCAAGTTTTCCAAGCAAGCGCAATTTAAATGCATCGAAAAATGTTCATCCGCGACATTCGCGGAAAGTATCTCTCCCGGCCTCGGGGCGAAACCGCGGAGTAAGTACGAAACCACGCCTCGGATAAGAGCTTATAAAATTAAATGCCAACTGCAATCGGCAACGGCTCATGACGGGTAAAAGAAAGGAGAGCGGCGGTAATAAACACCAGGGATCGATTGTCGCTCGGCGGATATTCCAGAATAGAGAGAAAGAGCCGCCACCGTGAAAGTGTCCGGTAGGTATAAATAATGCGGAGGGGCGCTACCACGGCGTTTAGTTCAAGTATCGGGCCTCAGCGAACGCATCGTCATGGGACGTTTGGTGCGTAATTGATAATACAGTTATTGAGCGGCATTAAAACCACGGAGTGTCGAGCACGTGTGCGACGTTACCGAGAGTGCGCGGCAGATCCTCTTTGATTTACGATCGTGAATAATGTGCATTACGGATGAGGTCGCATTTAACTTTCATGAAATCATCGAGTGTTCGTTATTTTTGATAAATTATGAATGTCCGATGATTTGAATAACAATTGAGCTTGTGCGATTCCGTATTCGAGAATAGCGGTAGAAACGGAGATGGAATGGACAAGCCTTTTTTTTTTATTTTGACAACGCGTAGTGACATTTCAATCGCTTCACGGTGTACTATTTCAAGCACTTGTCATGTTTAAACATTTTTTTTTATTACTCTTGAATAATTCAGTTTTATCATTGGATATGTTGGTCGACACTGCGTTTACGTATTCGCGAAGAGTATAATAATGTTCGGCTCAAGTGGATCGATCATATTTTTTTCAATATTTTACTGTTCAAAATTAGTTTGGAAAATATTTGTTTGTCTATCTACTACCAGAAAATATTCCCCTGCACCTTTTAACATGAAATTTTTAAGTATAAATTAACATTATTATGTAAATACGAAAATTACCTAGCACAGAGAATTTCATCGTAAAAGTAACGAAAAAATGCCATCATTTGATTTTTACGACAATTACGTTGCATGTTTACAAAGCCTAAAAAATGTCATTTAGTGAAAGTTTCACTAATTTTAAAATACACTGAAAAAAAGTAAGAAATCGAAATCGATGTTTAGTTGTTTCAATTAATATTTGATTGAAACAAATACATTTTGGTTGAAACAAGTAAATATTAATTAAAGCAAGTAATGGTTAATTGTGATTAGTAAACTTTTTTCTCAGTGTAGTTGCGCGCTTATCACTGTAAATAGTTTTTTTTACTGTACCCATTTTTTTACACATTATCTGCGTTTTTTTTTTTTTTTTTGCTTTATACAAATATTTTACACAAAATTTTTAACACAAGATTTTTAACCGTGTGCACTACAAAGCCAAAAACTCAACGTAAAGACTAAAAGAAAAAAAAAAAAAACTGCCGCAGCAGCCGCTTGGTGCCTCGATGGTAGTTCTATACGCGGCGGTAGTCCTGGCGGGCTACTCGACGAACAAAAAGGACCTGGAGCGCGCGGCCGAACTGGCGGTGGAGCGCGCAGCGGAGAAGGCGGCGGAGCGCGCCGTGGAGAAGGCGCTGAACTCGGGCAACTCGTCGACGGTGACGGTGACCGTAAAGGAGTCCTACGCGAACGCGAAGAAGACGGCGGAGGAGGCGGCGGCGCCGGGCTCGGAGTCCACGCGGCCCTACGACCCGGCCATATACGACCGCCAGTACGCCTACAAACCGCCGAGCGAGTACGAGGTGGACGAGCGCTCGGCCGAGGCGGAGGAACTGGGCGTCTCCAAGGAGTCGCTCAACTCCAGCGTCGAGGATTTAGGTGCATCCGAGGCCCCGGAAACCACCACCAGCGGCGGCGGAGGCGCTGGTGGCGGCAACGGAAGCTCCTCCGAGGCGAGCATCGCGTCCGCCGAGCTAGCCAGCTTCGAGAGCACGAAGGAGGCGACGGACAAATCGAGCAAAGCCTTCGACGTCTCGGCGTCCATCGGCTTCGGGGCGGATTTTAGCGGCCTCGACCTCAGCGGCGACTTCGGCCTGAAGAGCAAAACCGAGCGCAAAACCAAGACCTTCTCCAGCTCGTACACGAAGGCCTCGGATTTCCCCGAGCTGAAGCTCGACGTCGACGAGGACGACGCCGCGGAAATTTTCAAGATGTACGCCGGGGAGTTCGGCCAGCCCACCGGGTGGTCCAAGGCCAAGGAGAAGGGGTGGGTGAGGCACCGGCCGCTCTGGGACGACGCGAAGAGGGTGCCGCGGAACTTCTTCGAGAACTTCGGGGACGTGAGCGCCGTGGAATCCAGAGTCAAGGACGAGAAGGCGGCGGACAAGCAGCCGAAGTCCAAGATGCAGAAGCGAATGGCCGAGCCAATCGTGGCCAGAGGTAATCAGATGGCAGTGCCCTTGGCTACCCTGTCGCTGGATCCCAAGATGCCCTCGACGCTGCTGAAGATTTTGCAGCGAGAGATAAGGAGCTTGCCGTCCAAGAGTGTAGGGGCGAGGAGTCCCCTGCCGATGACTGTGTACATTACGCTTCCGATGCCGTACGTACCCGCCCACGGTTTTCAGCGAAACATCGAGTCCAGGGACATGGAGCCCATCTCTCCCAGGCAGATCAACGACGAGGTAAGCGCTCTCGATCTCAGGAAATGAACTACACGCGGAGAAAATTTTCCCGTGAAAGTTATGGGAAATCAGCGCAATATCGTTGGGTGCTTTTACTATGAGAACTTACCGTGACTCTTACGAGATCTCCTGCGAAAATTCATGAAAAATTGTCGTAATTTTTTAGTATTTACAAAATTCCGGCTAATTTCTCGTACATATGACACTAATTTTTCCTGAAAAATTAAGTTTTAGTAGAATTACGGTAATTTTTCCTGAAAAATTAGGCTTCAGTAGAATTACGCTAATTTTTCCTGAAAAATTAAGTTTTAGTAGAATTACGTTAATTTTTCCTGAAAAATTAAGCTTTATTAGAATTACGGTAATTTTCAAAGTACCAAAACGTCCCACAGATAGTTTTTTCCCGCAACTTTTACGACGGAGTTCTCGCAAATTTTACGTGAAAATTTTCTCCGTGTTTTATTTCTTAAACGATCCCTTCATCTTTCTTTTTGAAGACGACCGACGAAGACTTCGAAGTGATCACCAAAGAGCCAAACAAACGATCCTACACACTCGCAAGCACAGACTTTCCATTGCAGACCAGCAAAAAGCCCGGCGTCGAGACTCGCGCCGAAGCCACAACACCGAAGCTCCTACCTATTTTCCGTAAAAGCTACAGCTCGGTCGTTAAGGCACCACTGAAAAAGTACAGCGCGAAGAGCACTGGTTACTCGACTACTACTCTGCAGCCGATTCAGCAGGTTCAACCGGTGCGAAAAACTGCGTGACTGATATCTTAACTTTCTCGGTGTTAATAATAATTTATTTAACCTTATGTAATTTTAATTAGACCTATAGGAGAACTTTATAATGTAATTACTTCAGCGAATTTATTATTTACGTGTAAATTGTAACTATCAATTTTGTATTATTTCTTTTAGCTCGGTTAGGATATAAAATTTTATGTTTTCAATCACGTAATGTCATCGACGTTTGGGTTTTACAACAATGTCATCAACATTTAAGATCAAATAAAATCCACGGTACATTGTACTTGACGAACACCTTTGAATCCTTTTGACTTACCTGATGTAAGGAATATTCGCCGGAATGTGGTACTTGGAGCCCGGATCGAAGTCGTCCTCGGATCTGAGGACGGGCGGCTTCGTTCCGGAATATTCTTCCTTCAGTCGGTGCCAGTGACAGTTGTACTCCTCCCTGTTGACCCGTCCCTTGAATACGTCCCAGCGCCACTTGTCCAAAGCGATACTGTAGGGCAGAAGTACCAACTTTTCCATGGCCAGAGAAAAGAGGTAATTTATGTCGGCCGCTCGCTCATCTACGTATTTATTCGCCAATCCGAGAGTCTGCAAGTGCTTGGGCGTCGCTATGCTCAGAGAAACAGCCTCTCCCACAGCTTCGTGGAAACCTGAAGAAAAAAACGTTGAGTTACTTTAGTAGCTCTTAAAATCCATTAAGAAACTTAAAGTTTCAGCTCGTAAAGCTCGCATCTCGGAATTGATTGACCGTTTGCTTTTCTTACAATCATCGAGAAAAGTGTATTGTCAATTCCGTATAATCCATTTACAAATGCGAGCCAAGAAAATAGGAGCACTTCTCATTCCTGAGCTGAGGTTGAAGTGGAAAAAGTAAGTAAACAAATTTCATTGTGCAAAAGTGATCGTCGTAAAAGCAAAAGTCTTTTGTGCAGTCCTTCCAATCTGGTGCAGCGCGCAAAAAGTAGAGCGATAGTGAAACATTTGCAAAAGATATTAATGTCGCCGTTGCGTTCTATTCTTTTTCCGCGGCGCTTCGGAGGCGAACGACCGAAAGTGGAGAGAGCTCGTGATAATAAAATTTACGGCCTATTGCTCGCCCCGAGGCGCAAAGCTAGCGCCCGCGGACCACGGCTTTCTTTCCTGCCCGAGCTCGAGCGGAATCGTTAGTCCCGAGACTAGAGCCGCCGATTTTAATGCCTCAATCAGTGAGGCGTGACAATTCACTTAGGGATCGTTTGTTCGAGAGCGAGATTCATTGCTTTTTTTTTCTTCATACCGGGATTGGCGCCGTCACGGAATTCTCGAGGTAAGTGGCTGTAGCGCAGGAAGTACTGGATGTGAGCCATCTCGTGGTGCACTGTTATGAGGTCCTTCATAGTTACTTTCGTGCACATTTTTATTCTGAAATTGAAGAAAATTTCATTGTTTATACAACGTTTATAAATATTTTAATATTTACGGAATTATAAAGAGTAATTGAATTTCTAAAAGTATTCCAGTCTAACAATTATAAATTTATATAAATCTTCGATTATCTGTGATTTAATTGAATCTGTGCAGGCACAAATGTTTAAAGTATTTCTGCAAAATGCACGGTTAAAAATTTTGTGCTTTGTGTCTTTCGATAGGAGATTACACAATGAATTTGTTTATTTTACTCTTTTATTGCGTTCTCTTATCTTCGTGTAAAATAATAATTAGTACACAAAAATTATGTTCAGTTTGGAACTGCTTCCCTAAAAATACAAAAATAATGTACATTTTATGTCCGTTCAATTCTAAACATTATTTTAATGGTCAGAATAAAATGGATTTTCAACAGTGTGAACGTTCAATCATCATTATATAAAGATTTCACTTTTAGATCTGTATAGTCAGAACCCGGTCTTCTACATATTATTATCTCCATACTTATAAATCAGTTGAAAAATGTATTACAAATTCTAATGTCACTTGCTTTTACAACAGATAATTTTGTAAAATTATTCAGAATTTTTCAGTTCGCTTAAAAGTAAAAAAAAACATTTTACCGATAATCGATGCGATTACAAAAGTCCCAGGCTGATGCTTGGCAGATGAGTGGCCGATCGCCAGGATCGACGATTAAGCTTCCACCCCAGAACTCGGGCGGCAAAGTACTTAAATTTAATGACAGGAAAAAGTCCTCTCCCACACGGAACATATCGATGGGAGTGTAACCCTGAATTAAAATAAATCCTTGTAAGTACAGTTTTCTTGGAATTGACTGCATTGTAAGCACAAATTGTATGGGATATCGATTTACCTGAGCCTGCAGATCGTGCGTCACGTCTAAGTAATTCTTGCCCGGATACGGCATCGTCATATCCAAGATATTCGTCCACGACTGAGCCCAGATATTTCCTGCAGGATAAAAAATGAATAAATTATTTCGCAACGCTTTGTTGCTTCTTAATGAAAAACACCGATATACTTGCTTCTGAAATCTTAATTTCAGAGGATAGACTTGCGAAAGTTGCATTAACGTTCTATGCATAAAATAATAACGTTTAATATAAACATAGATTACGCCTGTAAGTACCGGAAAAGCTAACAAAAATATGCTCTGTGATTAATACAATTAAGTAGAAACAGACGATTATGGGCAGGCACAAACATTTTATGGTTTTTTTTTCAAGTTTTTTTTTTTAAACGAGCAAATTAACTTTTTTATTTACTCCGTTTCTCCGTTACGCCCTGCTATTAATTTAAATTATGGAATGTAGTCTGACAAGTACAGAAAACTTCTGCTAATTTAGTATCAGCAATTCCTTACATTGGAGATTCAATTGTAAAATGATTATGAGGTGGTTTTTCAGTAGATAATGCTACCTTAAATCGATTCTATATTCATTACATTTTATTTTACCTTTATTAATTTTAATATTAGTAATTATCCACTAAACTTTTTTGCATGAAACTGGATCTTAACAAAACTTTTTAAAAATTTTCTTGTTAAAGCGGGATTCATTTTTTTCCTCATTATTTTTTCTACAATATATTCTTCCAAACAAATATAATCTCAATTGTTGTATTATGTTTATAATCAAGTATACTTTTTTAAACGAAAGCTCCGTTTTTAAACAGACAAAATTAAATTCCTACCAAGAATATGAGAAGGTAGCGGCGCCTGCCCGCTAATCTTTTCAGGCCCATAAGTGTCCCTGAGCTTCCTCCTGATGTAGGCGTGCAGTTCCTCGTACAGCGGCTTGATGCCTTCCCAGACCTCGTCGATGTCGCGCTCAAAGTTGAAGGACTCATAAGGGAACTGCCAGTATTCCGCGGCGTCCGTGAAATCTGCGAAAAATTATACACGTCACAGTAGTGCGAACGAGAGGATGCATTATGCGACCTCGAAATGTTGCATGAGAAAAGCTTACTGTTCATGCGAGCCGCCTCCTTGTTTAGGTCGACCAGCTGCTGATAAAGATCCTTCATTTGCGAGCCGCTTCGACGCCTCCACTCCAGCCAGACCCACTGCAGCTCGTCCCAGTCACGGCTGTGAGCCATGATTTGCGATATTTCTGTAAACGTTTGAGCGTTCGTATAATTGTGCCTTTGTAATTGTACCTCTTGAAATTCCGCAAATAAGAAATTTGAATTTTTAATGCGTACCTGGGAATAAGCGCAGACCGCAGCGCAGTGGCTGCTTGTAAGCGCATATCGTCGCGCTGTTGTATATCGTTAGCATGTCGTTGATAATTCGATTGTACTGAGGGATTTTGAGAAAAATTAAAATTATTATGGTTTTTTTTTTCAATGGCATGGTTGGGGATCTGTTGTACCGACAGCGAGATTTTATCTTATTGTTTAAGGAGTAAGCCCATAATAATTTTCAAACAAAATCGCGCAAAGAATGCCTAATTTTAAATTACAAGGTGATAAAAATCTGAGAAGCTTGTGCATTTTTTTAGTATGTAGATGAAATTAATTGAAATTGAAATTAGAGATTTCCACATTCAAATTTGTATAGTATTTTTTGTTTATTATTGATAAATTTGGATTTTTTAATAAAAAAAAAAATATGTATCGTCACCGGTGTGGTAGATCCCGAAGCACGACTTATTTAGGGACAATCTATTTCCTGATCGATATTGCCAAAACTTACCCTATCAAGTTGATCCGGTGGCAGTGCCGCGGGGCCAACTGCCGACAGATACCTCAATCTCCTGCGTATGATGGGATCTCTGATGTAAGTAGGCTCGATTTGGTTGATCTGCTGCCAGGCTTGAAATTGGAAGTCGGCGTACAATCTCTGTGCTTGTAGCTACAATGAATAAAAAGCAGTGGTTCAAATACTCGCCTAAATTATACTCCTTGTTGCAGTAACAAAAACGAAGGAGGAAAATGAATAAATTATTTTTTAGTATACTATAGTTTTTAGTTTGCTAGTTCTTTAATGAACATCTTTAGTTTTATTTAGGAAATACAGCATATTTAAATAACATTACAAATGTACCTATACTGTACGTGATATTTTTAATATTAGCTGTATGAGCAATGCTATAATGTTTTTATTTGTATTTGACGAACAAAAGCTGCTGGAATTAAAAGATGATTTTACGATTCGTTATTAGAAAATTATTTTCAATGTTTCAACCAAATTGTTGATTCAAAGGTGTGACAGTTTCTTGGCTATTATTTTACACATATTATTTTACCTTCAATTTTCTCCTACAGGCCTTTCTTCAGCATATGTATATACATAGCATATTCTTTCGACATGGCTCTTAACGAAAATGCATTTAACACATAGGTATACTAGCAATGTTAACAGAACTTGTTATAACTGCCGAATAAAGGCCTGCGGGATCAAACAAAAGATTTTAGTTTAAAACTAAGAAAACACCTTGAAAAGTTTTTAAGGGATTGGTGTTCCAGAGGTGAAACATTCTCCTGGCGAGTAGAAAAGAAAGTGTCTTTTATCCTACTTTTTCTTAGTGCGCGTTCGAAAGGAAAAGTAGCAGCTCGCGTGCAAATGTATCGCCGACTGCAATTAGTCCCTGCGTCACGTCGGGAAGAGTCGCAGATTAAGTAATATCTATATGGGATAGACGGCCGCGCGATAGGATGCGTCATTTCCTCGGTGTTAAGCCGCGCCGTCACCTTTACGTTGGACGCGCCGGCGACGCAGAACCTCCGCCAGCTTACCGTTAGAGATAACGTAATGCCCGGCAAGAAGCCGAGTTTTCCCACCGGACTAAGTCGACAGCTTATTGTTTCCGCGATCCTCCTTGGCTGCATTCGAGCGCTTTGTTATACGCGAGCTACGCTTACTTTTTCTTTCACTTAAAACAAAAAAAAAAGAAAAAATTGTCTTGATCAACGTAGCAGTGGTCTTGTTACAGAAATTACCGTCGCTAACACGCTCGAGTTAAATCGCAGTTTAAAATAGATGGATTGTACACTTGGATATGACACAAACAATAATTAACATTTATTTTAAAGTAAATATTTAAGGTATCGAAATTCATCCTACAGTAAATAGAATTTTCAGCATAATTAATTTATTAAAATTGATAGATTTATTATTTTAGAGCGCGCCATGCATTAAAACTTCAAATAAAAATATATGCTGAAGAAATTGAGGGGAACGATTGGATTTTAAATATTATCCTACAGTCAGAATAGCTGATGTCTTTAACTCCATAAAGAGATGAACAACTAGAAAAATTTAAGATTTCTTATAATAAAAAGATTTTAAAGCACATTGCTTATGTCGTAAAAGATATTATTAAAAATAAATGTTAACGTTGTTTTCTCAGAAAAAATGTGCAATAAAATTATTAGCGAGTAACACCGCACACCACTACAGGCACCAGTGTTGAAGAATCACCCTGTCAATTTTACATGCGTGCATGCACGTGAAAAAAGGAAAAAGAAAAGAGCGCATGCGGAATGTACTTGTGCAAGCGTGTCCAATTAGGCCCTCTAAAACGGAAGGAAAAACAAGGGGACAAGAGAGGAAAAAAAGGAGTTGTCGCCGGCGAGAAATGATGAATAAGGAGAAACACGACAGAAAAGAAATGGGATTTGCGCGAGGCTGAGGAGAGGCGAGGGGTCCCCCTCCCCCCTCGACGGCGCTTTAATGCGGCCGTTGCCCAATCCACGGGCCGATGGACAATGGCACCGCCATGGGAACGTTTCCCGCGCGAAGCGGCCCCCGTCCCTCTTCTCCCGCGTGTCAGGGAAATTCGCGCGAGAACCGACGACCGAGGGACTGAAAGGGGGAGGGAGACGGAAGATCGGGTCGAGGCCTCCTCTCCTTTCCAAGATCGTTTCATTTTTTTCTTCTTCTTTCTCCCTGCCCTCCTCTCCACCCCTCCCCCTTTTCTCGGACGTTTCTTTTTCGCACAATTAATGTCGGATGTCCCGATAATCTGCTACGGGAACAACCCGGGAAGGATGCGTGCGCGCTTTTGCGAATCCGGTGTCTTTAGCGTCACGCGGATAACCACGAATGTGCGTATATATACGTGTCCTATCCGTATGCAGAGTATGCGTTGCTGTGATTTTTATTTATTACTTGTAATTTTTATTGTAAGTACAATAAAAATTACAAATATAAGTATATTACATGCGTATTCTTTAGTTTTGTACAAAAGAAAGTAAAAAACTATGTGTATGATAAATATTTACTCATTTTAGCTAAATGAATGTACACTCGGCTCGAATTGATTCTCGAAGAACAATTTAAAAATTTGCAACGTCGCATGAAAATTTCTAGGCGC